>CM024240.1:21330346-21470398 GCA_013421045.1 Propylea japonica | reverse complement strand
GACTCAACAAAGGGAATGGGATCTGGATCAGCCTACAATATTAATTCTGTGAGAATACCAATACATTTTGCGACCAACTCTACTACAGATTAAGCAGGACTCTGAGAAAATTACTCAGTAATCTAAGAAGTTTATCCACTAATTTTTATGCATGGTGGGCCATCCACATAATTTTCCACTCGTCGAATTTGAGCTTTGGGATGGAATAACGAAAAACCGCTCGGACAGGTTAAATTTTATTGAGAGGGGGACAAATAAGCTTGCTCAGATGAGTTTCATATCACTACTCCTCTAGCCGCAACCCTAGCAGCTCTCATTTTTTATTAGGGAAAGGGGTCGAGCAGCACCTTGTTGGAAAGGCAATTCAATTTCCTGCATGATGTTTTTTTCACATCGCTTTATTTACAGCGTGACTCAGTCCATCAATACTTTATAATACTATTTGAGATGGAAAACACTCGAACAAGTCAAATTTTAGTTACAGGAGGACATGTTAGTGTGTTGAAATGAGTTTGATATCACTCAACCTCTAGCCGCTACCCTAATGGCAATTATTTCAATTAAACGGAAGCACACAATTTACTTTTGTAAAAAAATACACTGATGCAGGGAATTTATTTGCATTTTCAACAAGGTGCTGCTCGACCTCTTTTTCCTATTCAAAAATGAGAGCTGTAAGGGGTTGCGGTTAGAGGAGTATGGATATCAAACTCATTTGGACACCCTTATTAGTCCCCCTACCAACAAATTTGACCTCCCCGAGCGTGTTTTTCTTTATCCCAAACCAAAGCTCAGAATTAGGGGTGGAAAGTTATGGATAGACCAACCTGTAATCAAAAATCAATTGCTGTTCGTTAGTCTCGCTAAAACTCGGGAACGGCTGAACGGATTTATCTTATGTTGGTCTTGAAATGTTCGTGGAGTTACATTGAAGGTTAAAAAGGTGAGAAAAATTCATTTCAGCCACAGAAACTACAATGTTGGCCATAATAGAGTGGGCTATGACAATAGCGTTTGAATAATTTGGACGGTTTGAATAACTATTACCAAATATGAAGTTTAGAATTCTAATGAAGATAGTAAGTATTGTTGAAGCAATCGTAGATAAAGCTTAGTGTTTATTTATAGTAAAGTTAAAAAGCTAGCAAGACGCAGAGAGAAATTTGACTCGTAGAAAAAGCATTCTAGAGTTCTTTCGAGATAGAAGAGCACTAAGATCAGGCGAACAGATCCAATGGAAAAATGTAGATGTGCGTGTTATGTTCAACAAAATAATCGCAAGAGCAAAGAAATGAAATTAATCAACGAAGAAGATTTGAACAAAGAGAAAGGATTTGTAGTCGATAGACGCAGAACATCAAAGTAGAAAAGTATTTTTTCTACAAGCGTGCACTTTCATTCTCTTTCCCGCAGGTATTTCAATTCGTAAAGAGTCACATTGCCAAACAGTGCGGGAAAAAGCCCTGCTATTCCATTTTATTACCGCACGCAAATGAGTGTGGGAATGGATTAGCAAGGGTTTTTCTCGCACGCTTTTTCTAAAGAATAAACTGAATATGATATATCTCTATGCCACCGACGACGTTACTATGGAAACGATGAGAGTGCAATGGTAACGACTTGTCAGAGACTTTTGTCATTCATGTGTATTTAGAATGATCAATTCACATTTGATCTGTGTGTTGAAATCGATCTCGTATAAGCGCTTGTAGAAAAATATTGTTCCTAACTCGTGCGGAAAGTGTTTTTCCCGCACTCAACTGCTTACCCAAACTCCGCTTCGGAGTCGTTTGGGTAATGGCAGTTTCGTGCGGGAAAATATCACTTTCCGCACTTGTTAGGAAAATACTATTATTCAAATAATGTAGATTAATGGCAAAACATAGACATAGAGAAATGGACTGAGCAATTCCTATCTAGCTTCATAGAAATATGACTGAAAAATGGGAAGAGAACAAGCCAATTCGCGGTCAATAGTTGTCTTTTTCTATGTCACCACAGATCCTCAAAAAGAGACAGGTAATGGCCGCGATATCGCATTCCTCCCTCTCTGATTGGTGACACTTTCAGGCGGTTATTGCTCAGTCCATACTCTATGTCTTTGTGGCAAAACAACGTTAATCGGACCAGTTAGTTCATCAATAAATTGAGTTATTGCCGATTATCTTCACGAGGTGAAAGAAAATTCGAACACTACTTACAGGATTCATCCTAGGCGTAAGGGCCCATGTCATGCATGTGGATATGAGAATGAATAATATTGGAGTAGACGAATGTTTTGTCGATGATCCCTTGTGTCTCTCAATCTCCTGTTCTATCACTGTTGACAGAAACATGGATTTTTATGACGTCATGTGTAAATGGCACATTACGGTCATCTCTTTTTCGAGAAACTTATTTTGACGTCAACCGCATTGCTCTATCGTCCTTTGTTTTCGAGTTATAAGCTAAAAATTCCATTTGGGTAGTTTCAACTTTGGTCATTAACTCCATTTACAGACAGTGCCGACGCTTTGAGGAGCAAGGTTGGCCCAGTACCCCCTTAAATTTTTTATGGCCTGAGCGCATCAAAAATGTACCAATTCATTCATCAACGAAATTCTGGGTTACCCTTGATCATTGTAAGCATCATGTAAAGTTCGTGGCCATAGTGTAACCAGATCCATAAAAATTCAATTGAGATATTGAAAAGAAGAAAGATTGATACACTGAATTCTCATGCAGAATTTTTGTGGCCATAGTGTTAACAGAACCAAAGAAATTCAATTGGAATATTGAAAGAGGAATCTCTATATTTCCACATAAAAGAATAACCGATTCAAGTGAAGTTTATTTTGTGAAGAGTGACTCATATAATGAATGTTCCTGCAAAATTTCAAGAGGATTGTATAATCAGAACCATATAATTGAATTTTGTTATTATTTAATTTAATTACAGTGAACTTTCCCTAACGAACGTCTGTATAACGAATTTCGCTCAAGACATTACACCTTGAATCCAAATTCCATGTTAAAACAAACCCTCTAAAACGAAGTACATTCTCTCTAGACGAAATATCAAAGAAAATCACTATTTGAATGGGTATTGCTAAGAACGTATAAGGGTTGATTTTTTCTCGAATTTTTTCCGGACGTACGTAATAAATCCCGACCTTAAACTAAAATCATTACGGCGGGCAGAGAGATCCTTCAGAAACAGTTTAAATACACTGTTGGGGGGATTTTCTTGACTGTGATTCACAAATAATTTAAACACTATTTGCGTAACTATATTCGTTTATTCGTTAAAATAACAAATGCGCTATGCGCTTGCTTCGATGTTTCGTAGTGGACTGCTTACGTGACTTCCTGCAGCTGCGCGCTTCTTTCTTCGCGCTGTGGGCCCCCCACCAATCAGCTGGTCGTTAAGACGCAAACTCCTGGGAATCCAGTGGCGGAGCGTTGAATAGAAATAATATCAAACATGCCGCCCGCCTTGAAAGCATTGACTTTCAAAAATGTTAACAAATTTCTTAAATAAAGTATGAAATACATTTTGTATTCTGGTAAAAACAATAAAATAACTGTAAAAATAACGTATAGAGTCAATTATCTTCCTCTGTTGGAAATGGACACAGTTTCATAACCGCACGTTTCAAATTACCCTTGGTAGTTTTCACATTAACCACCCTCACTATATTATCCTTGCCTGGAAATAGCTCGGTGATTCTCCCAAGCTGCCATTTAGTGGAGGGGTATTTTCGTCCTTGATCAGTACTAGGGCACCTTCCTTCACAGTTGAATGTCCAAGGGTTCGCCATTTGCTTCGTTTTTGAAGATTGGTCAGGTATTCAGTTGACCAACGGCTCCAGAAATGCTGAATGATCTGCGTGAGAAGTTGGTAGCGCCGAAGTCTGTTTGGATTTATGCTCCTCAAGTCGTTTTGTGGCAAAGAGGCGAATGAGTCACCAATTAGGAAATGACCAGGGGTTAGGGAATTGAGGTCATCAGGACTATCTGACAATGGGGAAATAGGACGAGAATTCAGGCAGCATTCTATCTGAACCAAAACTGTTTCAAATTCCTCATAAGTCAAAATTCGATTTCCTATGACCCTTTTTATGTAAAATTTTGCCGACTTTACCGCTGACTCCCACAATCCACCAAAATGAGGGGATCTTGCTGGAATAAAATGCCAACTTATGGATTCTTGCGATAAAAAATCGTTGACCGTTTCTTTGACCTTTTTATTGTTTATGAATTCTTTAAAATTATTTATTTCGTTAGCGGTTCCTATAAAATTTCCGCCATTATCGCTGTAGATATCTGAGCATTTACCACGCCTCGATATAAATCTCTTCAAACAATTTATGAAGGACTCAGTCGTTAAATCAGAGACAACCTCAAAATGAACTGCCCTGGTAACAAACATATGAATACACACATGTACGATTTGACTGTTTTGCAGCCTTTGAGTTTTCCTGATTTGATTTCAAATGGACCGGCAAAATCAGTGCCGCACGTACTGAATGCTCTGCTAGGAGTAACTCGTGATTCAGGCAAGTCGCCCATAAGTTGTTGGTAAGATTTTGGTTTCACCCGAAAACAAGTAGTACATTTTCTAAGTACATTTTTTACGGTAATTCGACCAGCTATGGGCCAAAATCTGGTTCTCAAAATGGCCAATAATGCCTGTGTACCTGCATGTAAATTCTTGTGATGTTCGTGTCGAATGATTAATTTAGTTAAAGTGTGGTTTTTCGGAAGTATTATCGGGTATTTATGATCATCAGGTATGTTTGCGTTACTCAATCTACCACCAACTCTTATAATACCATGTTTATCGATGAATGGATTCAATGCTATCAGTTTGTTTGATTTTTTCAGACATTTTTTCTCTTTTAACGTTTTTATTTCTTCGGCGAATTCTTGAGATTGTGCTAATTTAATCAAAAATTCATTGCGTTTTCTAATTCATCTACCTTGATATGACTCAATTTCCTTTTGGTGCTATTCAACCTAGACAAAGAATTGTTCTTAAATCTTAAAATGTAAGCTGTTACACGTTGCAATTTTAGGAAGAGGAGTTAGTATCGTTCGAAAATATCATGAATATTCTTGTTGGATAGCGCGTGATAAACCTTCATTGCCTTTCTCTCAGGGAGATTTTCCTTGTCTTGAGAGTGAGTAAAATTGGACACGTTGATTCTTCTTTTGTTAAGAAATCTGGTCCGTGCCACCATAACTTGTTTGAAATTAATTCGTTCGGGTTCAAACCTCTGCTAATGATATCCGCAGGATTCATGCTACCGCTGCAATGTCTCCAATTTTTTACATCTGTCAATGATTGTATTTCGGATATTCGATTGGAAACGAATGGCTTCCACTCACTGGATTCACAATTTATCCAGCCTAGTACAATTGTGGAGTCGGTATAATAAAAAGTGTCATTGATTGTAATTGTTAATGATTTTTTAACCTTATCGCTGAGTTGGCTGGTCAAAAGAGCGGCTGATAGTTCTAATTTAGGAATTGTGATTTTCTTAATGGAGCTACACGCGATTTTGCACATAATAAATTAATATAAGGATTCCCATATGCATCCAAGGATTTGACATAAATAGCACAGCCATATGCCTTCTCTGATGCATCTGCAAAACAATGTAATTCTATCTTTATGCTATTTGGATGAATAATATGTCTTGAAATCTTGATTCTATTGATGTTGTCAATTTTGCTGTACAGGTTATTCCAAGAGGTGTAAATGTCTTCTGGAACTGATTCATCCCAGTCCAGTTTCATTTGCCAGAGCTGCTGCATCATAATTTTTGCTTTGACCACGATGGGTCCAAGTAAACCAAGTGGATCGAATATTTGTCCACTGCTGAAAGTATGGTTCGTTTAGTTACCCTATTGTGTTGATTGATTTTGTTTATGGCATATTCGAGCTGGTCACTTTCAGAATTCCAAGTGATACCGAGAGTTTTAGCTGTTTTGTTTTGTGATATGAAATGTGTTATTGTTTGTTGAGATGTTCGATCATTGTCTTCCAGAAGTTCCTGCTTGTTGGACATCCACTTCCTCAGAATAAAACCATATTCGCCTAAAATTTGTATGAGATCTGCTTTTGCTTGCTTTACATGGTGAATGCTGTTTCCTCCTCCTTGTCAATAGATCATCAACGTAAAAATCATTCAATATCATTCTGCTTGCTTGTGGATAATCTTCAGCGTTGTCTATTCCTATTTGTTGCAAACTTCTTATAGCTAGAAAGGCGGCTGGTGACGTTCCATATGTAACGGTGTTAAGTACATAGGTACTAATTGGTTCATCTGGTTCAAATCTCCACAGGATTCGTTGTAGATTTCTTTGATCTTCCTGAACGTATACCTGTCGATACATTTTACAAATGTCTGCTGATATCACTACTGCATGTTGTCTGAATCTGATTAAAATAGTGAAAAGATCATCCTGCAATGTTGGTCCAACATGTAGACATTCATTCAGACTGATTCCGTGTTCGATTTGCATGATCCATCAAATACGATTCGAAGCTTTGTGGTTTCGCTACTGTCCTTAAAAACTCCATGATGTGGCATGTAAAATATTTTTTCCATGTGAAGTTCAAATTATTTTCATCTAGTTTTGTCATGTGACCCAGCTGAATATATTCCTTATAAAAATCTGTGTATTGGATTTTGAGATCCTTGTTTCCGGCCAGTTTTTTCTCCAGTGATTCGAATCGTTTCAATGCAATGTCATAAGAACTGCCAAGATCTGCTATAGCTGTTTTGGTTGGAATTCTCACTAAAAATCTTCCGTTTTGATCACGTTTCGTGCTTTTAACAAATAATTCTTCACATTCTGTTTCTTCTTTCTTCCTTATTGAGTGTACGCCTTTGATCATAATCTTCTATACTCCAAATTTCTCGAGTTGGCGTCCGATCGAATCAGTAGATAAATGACACACTGTTACATTATCATTTTTTGATTTTGTAGATGAATATAGAGGGCCTGATATTACCCATCCCAGCTTTGTTTTTTGTAAGATAGGCTGGCCTTGATGCAGACGAATCTGACCAACGCATAACAAATCATAAAATAGTGATACTCCGAGTAACATCCCTATTGGTGCTGGAGTGCTGAATGAGTGATCGGCTAGTGTTATACTGTCGGGAATTTTCAATTCATTTATGTTGAATTTGCTGATAGGTAAATTGTCCGTTATTTTATCAAGAACCAAGAATGTTGTGTCAGTGTTGAATGCATTTAGTCTTGACTTTATTTTTCCACGAGTCATATATGTGCAATTTGTCGATGCTTGACTGATGCCCGAAATTGAATAATTGATTTTTTTTTGACCATCCTAAAATATCACACAGTTCTGTTGTTACAAAGTTCTGCATTGAACCATTGTCTAATAAAACTCTCTGACTTCATGTGGTTGATTGTGTTTATCAATTGCGTGAATGAGTGCTGTAGAAAGTAAGATTTGAGATTGTTCGTATGAACAATGAGTAGATATTGTTGATTTTGCCTTTTCGATTTTTTCATTTTTTGATGTATGTGCTGTGTGCTCGTTTGACTTGTTTTGTTCTATTTGTTCATTACTGTATGTCTTAGCTGTGAATGATTCTGAATGTAGTAGCGTGTTGTGTTTCTTTCCGCATGTTTTGCATCCGCTTGCATGGCAATTTGAAGTGAAATGATTTGCTCTTAACAATTTAGGCACAATTCAGCTGCTTGACTTCACTGTATCTTGATTTGGATGGCAAATCCAGAAATTTTTGACACTGATAGATGAAATGAGATTGTTTGCATAAAGGACAAGACGTGTTTGATTGATTTGTAGATACAAATGATTTTGTAGAATTTGTTTTATTTGAACGAAATTTATATCCTTGATCAGAAGGATTTCCGAATCTGTTTGAATTTGCTGATTTGCTTGTTACTGTTTCCAAAATTTGGCACCTTTGTGACAAAAATTCATAAAGTTGCTTCATATCTGGCATGCTATTCGTAATAATCGCTTTTTCCCATTCTATTTTGGTAGATGGATCGAATTTGTTTGAAATCAAATATATCAAAAGAGTGTCCCACGTTTCTGTTGGCTGACCCAATGATTTGAGCGCTCGAAGATTTTTCTTTACATCGTCTGAAAGTTTTCTAAGATGACCTAACGAATCTTTGGTTAATGGTTCTAATTCGAAAAGTGCTTTCACATGTTTGTGTATTATAAGTCGCTTGTTTTCGAAACGTTCTTGTAATAATTTCCAACCGATGTCATAATTATCACCACTTATTTCCAAAGAATGTATAACTTCCGCTGCTTCGCCCTTCAGACATGAACGCAAGTAATGAAATTTCTGTATGTTACTCAACCAGAGCTTGAATGTATCAGTGATTTGAAGGTGTCTCGAAATTCAACCCATCGATCATATTCGCCGTTAAAATGTGGTAATTCTAAAGTCGGTAATTTAACACTACTAGAGGCCATTGGTATATGCTCCGATATCTGAGTATGATCAAGTTGTGATGATTCTGACATTAAATTTTTAGCCTTTGCGATTAAATCATAATATGAATCTTCGAAATTTTGTCTTTCTTTTCCGTTGAGTTCTTTTTCATCGATAATTTCTATGTCCGATTGAATTTTATCGAAAGAATCCCATAAATTCACACACATTTTTCGAGTCTGTCCGTAGTTCTGGACCTTTTCTCTTGAATTTGTCCAGAAATGTTCGGAACCTGTTAATTGCGCTTTGATAACGTTGCGTCGTTTTTTCAATTCCGGTAATGATGCCATTGATTTAAATGTGAAATTTAGATTATAGAAATGTCTAAAGAAAAGAAATGTTCAAATAGAATGCTCAAAGGGAAAGATAAATGGAATAAAATGGTGCCCACCTTGCTTGTTCTCCTGGAATGGCTGCGCAGGCGTCTAGGTGGCTTGAAGAACAGACTACATTAAATGGAGCGGATTTTGAACCAATCAGAGAGCAGTAGGGATTTTCAAATTTGACAGACGAAATTTTTTACATTTTCGACAGATGTCAGCTTGACTTTTGAAAACATTACGGTTTTTATTTTAAACGTTATTTAGAGCTTGAAATAATGGGATTCTCAATTAAAACTCAAGAAGGAGGAGATTGCTGTACGCATTTCCGTTAGATGAAATTATTTCATTTTCGATGTTGATATGAAAATGGGCAATGACTTTGCTACTTAGAGGTAAACTTTATCCCTAATTTTCATTATTGAGAATTCCTTTGACTATTGATGTTATTTCAGGTTTCCTCTTATTCAGCAAGCCAGGGAAAATGTGCCATCAATTAAGAGCCTGAAAAATGACTCTCAAGATGAAAAGAACATGCACACGAATAAATTGATATTTTCTAACGGTCTACATAACATAGACTTCATTCAGCATCTATTATTATAATCGTTTTAATTTTATCTTGCATTTTTCAGTTAGTTTAAAAAAATCAAGATCAAATGAAGTTTCTCTTCGACAGAACTACTTATACCAGAAAAATATTATGCCATGAATTGTGATCCATATTTCCTCCTGTTTTATTATGATTCCAACAATAAATACTATTTTGTCCTATATCAGTTAACCCTGTTTTATTTTCTATTTGTTTCAGTGAAGTCCTTCAGCATTTGTGCAATAGTACCTTTGATCATATTCAGAAATTTTTTACTAATTAAACATATTGTACTTCCCAACATTAATATTTTCAATAATCGAGAGCACTAAAAGATTATAACATACAAAGAATTATTGTTTACAATTGAATTATACAAAAATCAAGTTTGACTAATGAAAGCATGGTTAGTATCGAACTGAAGTTTCATGTTAAACGCAGACTCAAAATCAGGTTTAAACAATTACACTTTTCTGAAACAATTATGCTCAACTTATTCGCTGTGGGTTGAAATGAAAATATTGTTATCGATTTCAATCCTCTTTCCAAAAAGAACATCAAAATCTGGTACCTGTTCATCAAGATCCCAGGCCAAAATTAATAAAAGCATTGATCAGGCACTAAAGGTAATCATTCATCAATCTTTCAATATGAATAATTGATTTCCATAGGTATTCCTGTTCAGTTGTGAGAGTGCACATAATTGAAATACCTACATATAAGTAAAGGACAAGAAAGTGAATTTGAAAAGTGATACGGTTCTTTCTTTTTGAATAAATATTAGATAGTGGTTCAAATAATGTGTTTATTCTTCGTTTAGATACATCAGTTTTCTCGTTCATTCACTTCAATTAAGCCTGATAGAAATTTTATGCAGTAACACCTTCAATCGTTCACTTATTTATGAAAATAGAACTTTATGTGCTTAATTACATTCATAGTCTCTGCTAACATTATACCCATTCAGTAAAAATTAACCACAAACAAATCCATCATCGAAACTTATTCATTTATCTTGTAAGATCAGCACATGATTAGATATCACAAGTTAACTACTAACTAAATACTTGTATTCTGGGCAAAGAGTAAGAATCAAGTTAATTCAATTACACTAGATTATACTTTACACATACTGAAAAAAAACTTGACATATTAAATGCTTCTTATAATAACACAACGATTTATTCACATCCAACTTGAATAATGATAAGATTGACCGAGTCAATGACCATTGACCGAAGTTCTTCAGCCCTCATCGAACTATTTTCTCTATTTGTGAATCATGTAGATATAAATCCATGAATTGAATTTTGTCTTGATACATTGATTTCTATCCTTCTTTATTGATAATTGGAATATAAGAATACATTTTCAAACCAATTTGATGGCTCAAACGAGTTTCAAAGTACATCATTCATTCATTCCATTATATTCGTATTGATGGCACATTTTTCCTGGCATACTGGACAAATAAGATGAAATCTGAAAATCAAATGAATACTTGAAAATATTATCAATAATGTATATTAGGGATAAAGTTACCTTCGAACAGTAAAGTCATTATTGCCCCAATTTCATTATTTTCATACCATCATCGAAAATGAAATAATTCCAGCTAACACAAATGCGCACACGGTACAACAATCTCCTCTTACTTGAGTTATAATTGAGAATCCTATAAATTCAAGCTCCAAAATCCAAATAACGTTTAAAATAAGTAAAATCCGGAATGTTGTCAAATGTCAAGATGACATCTGACGAAAATGTAAACAGATTTCGTCTGTCAAATTTAAAAATCCCTACTGCTCTCTGATTGGTTCAAAATCCGCTCCTTTTAATGTAGTCTTTGAAGAACACGCTGATTACGCTTCGACTCCCTGGCGACGATTTCCTGAGTTGGGATCGATCCGAATGATTTCGATGTATTGCTGATAAATCCAATCCTGTTCGATGGACCATGTTGGGGATATTTTTTCTTGACTGTGATTCACAAATAATTTAAACACTATTTGCGTAACTATATTCGTTTATTCGTTAAAATAACAAATGCGCTATGCGCTTGCTTCGATGTTTCGTAGTGGACTGCTTACGTGACTTCCTGCAGCTGCGCGCTTCTTTCTTCGCGCTGTGGGCCCCCCACCAATCAGCTGGTCGTTAGACGCAAACTCCTGGGAATCCAGTGGCGGAGCGTTGAATAGAAATAATATCAAACATACACCACTGGCTTTTTGTTTCAATCCAAACCATTACGCTAGTGTGAAAGTTGTGCGAAAATGTCTTAAGTTTGAATGATAAAATTAAACTTATGAGTGAAGTCGACCGCGACATTGCCAACTATAGAAACAAATTTTCTGTATAACGAAATTTTTTAGCGGATTTAGCGCTTTCGTTATAGGGCAATTACACTGTATTTGGATAATTTTCAGAATATTATTCCGATTGTGTTGATATTCTGCATATATTTGGAATCAATCTCAAGTTCCATATAAAATTTCGAGGTAATAGTCTTATTGCTGCACCAAAGAACGAGCGCTCAAAAGCTAATGCTCAGGGCTTTTCCCAAATTTTTTTTTATGGAAACAATAATTCACTTTTACTTATTAATAATCATCGTTTTCGCCTTGTTTCAAATATATACATATTATAACATGTCATATATCGCTTCCATGTTATTGGCCACGCCAATGGGGAGGTGGGGGTTGAAAGGGTTGCCCAGAATTTTCATTGAGGTAGTGACGAATGAATTGGTAAAATTTCGTTAAGCTCAGACCATGAAAATTAGGGGGGACTGGGCCAACCTTTGGCCCCCCACAAAATTTAGCAAAAACAATTTCCTATGGTTCTGTCGACAATATGGCTACAAAATTTTGCATGGGGCCTATTTTGACCATCTCCCAAGTGGCCGCAAAATTTCATTTTGATTGTTTTCGTTATTTTGTCTGAGATTTTGAGGATCAGAAAATTTGAATGGACACATCTTATGGAACACCCTGTACGATTCAGCTGGTAAACGAACTGAACCGTGGCATTTGGGAACCGGACTCACCCTAAAAATCTAAAGTCTCTAGGAGAATCCTTTCGGAAGTTATCGTGCTTACGGCCGGCCGGATGGCCCATGAACATAATGGAATTTGACCACGGATTCGTCATCGGGGAGTCGAAACCTATCGTTTGAGATCAATTTCGGCACAAAATTCGAAAATTTCAGACATTCGGGCGAAACAAAAAAGCACTCGATGAAGTAGAACGAGCGTTCAAAATGGCATACATACTTGACAAAGCAGTTAGAGCTTTAGCGATTTGACACTGATCCAAACTTATGTCGTAAATAACACATTCACAATTTGTGATTATATTTCTGAACTGTTCATTATTTTCTGCTGTGATTTCATATAATCCTTCAGGTTTTTCTTTGGGGATGAAGTTAAAGAACCATATATCTTGTATTTGGAATGAATTCTTGGACCTGTAATGAATGATCATAATGTCAAAAAAGGCTGGCCTTTATCGTGCAAGGTTAACAGAAGCATGATATATTAGGAAACAAATTTTCGATAATACAACGTCTATACAGAGATACCTAAATAATTCAATATACAATCACCGGCAAAATAATCGATTCACTCAAAAAATCGATGAAGTTAATCATAAATATGTTATTTGAAGTCCGATTATATTGAATCTTTTTTTTCAATTGTAGGTATGTTCATCCTTAATCAATCACCAGTTTCGAATTCCAAGAAAACTCGGCATACGTCATTTTATACAGGGTGAAACATAATCTGTTTTTTTTACCCTAACTTCAGAACCAGTCCTGGTGTGTTCCAGTTGTTCCACCCTATGGTTTCTTATTTAATCATCAAGATACACTTTCTCTTGACAATTTAATTCTTCATTTATAGCGATAGCTCAATTTTTGTTGAAGATACAGGGTATTCAGTAAAACATTGAACTACACAATTTCGCTATGGCTATGAAAGTACTTTCACAGATTCAACCCTAAATCAGAAAGTTATGGAAATAAACTGAAAACATAGGGAAAACATGAAACGAGAGGAGTTTAAACGCGACATGTTGTTCCTTATGGACCGTTTATTGAAAACGATTTCGTGCTAATGCATTATAATGCCCGACCGCATCAAGCGCATGTGGCTAAGATTGCCAGGTAGTATTTAGCAGAGGTTGATATCCAAGAATTCAATTGGCCTGTTCTCAGCCCAGATTTGAACTTAATTGGGCATGTTTGGATGCTCTTGGGAGGAAAATTCGATCTCGCGTACCCATTCCTGAAAATTTGCAGCATCTCAGTGATGCTCTAATTCTAATTGATTCGAAACCTTAATGAGGACATGCCGAGACGGATTACACCTATTATCACGTTATATTTTGACTTTGTTTTCGGTTTATTTTCATTAGGTCAGAATTTTACGTTGAATTTGTTGAAGTAGTACTCCTGTAGCCTTAGCGAATTTAATGTTTTACTGAGAACATTTATCTATCACAAAAATTGAGCTATTGGTTTAAATGAAGAATTAAATTGACAAGAGAAGATGTGTCTTGATGATGAAATAAGAAATCACACGGTGTAACAACTAGAACACATCAGGGGTGGTTCTAAAGTTAAGGTTTAAAAAGAGATTTTGTTTCACCCTGTATAAAATGATGTACGCTTTTCTTGAAATTCAAAACTGATGATTAATTAAGAATGAACATGCCTACAATTGACTAATTGAGAAAAAGATTCGATCGAGTCGGACTTCAACTAACATATTTATGAACCAATTAACTTCATCGATTTTTTGAGTGGATCGATTATTTTGCAGGTGAGTGTATGTGAATGAATAATCTTTATAGCAACAGCAGCAATGCTTTTCTGACTATGGTTAGAATTTACTTGAAAATTTTATTTCTTGACTCAGCTGAACTACAACTTTTTAGCCCTATGAAAAAGAAAAAAGAATGACACACTGCTGTCATCTTTCGAGAAACTCATTTTGCCGTCGAACGCATTGCTCTATCCTCTTTTATTTTCGAGTGATAAGCCGACATTGACATTTGGCAACTTCAACTTTGGTCAGTATATCCATAGAAATTATGGGAGGGGGGCTGTTCCAAACCTTGTCCCTCCAAGCGTCGCCACTGATCTAAGAGCAATAGATGACATCTTCTATAAAGGGTTTTCGAATAAGAGGTGTTATTTTGAATAGCCGGCTTTATCGGTTGATGCCACTTTTGAAGCTTCCATTTTTTGACATTTGACAATAAAATTCACTATAAAAATGGTGAAAATTTGGCAGAGACGGTTCCTAAAACTCGAACATTTTTGGGTCATCGTGAAGCACCTTGTCGGACCGCAATAAAGAAATTGGCGGAAAAATTCGAGCTGTTGGGACAAGTTAGTGATGTGAAGAATAAAACCCGTGCAAGTCGCTCAAGAACAGACGAGAATATTGCTGATGTAGCCGAAAGTGTTGAAGAAAACCCAGGTTTGTCCATTCCTCATCGTTCTTTGGAATTAGGCATTTCTTAAACGTCATTACACAGTATTTTGATTAAAGAATTGGATCTTAAGGCTTATAAAGTTCAGTGTTGTGCTTCGTGCCACAATTGGCCACCGAGATTTTGTGATTTAACACACCTTGCGACTTCTTCCTTTGGGGCCACGTGAAGAGAAGGTCTACGACAATAGCCCAGCGTCGATTCAAGACCTCAAAGGTAGAATTCGTGAGACTATCGAGGACATAGGGTAGCCACTTTGTGATTTGGTTATGGAAAATTTCATTAAAAAGATATGGTTCTGTAAGCGTATCGTGGTGGTCATTTGTCTGATGTTATTTGCCACTTTTAACGGCATAGCTGATGAAATAAACATCGGATCATTTATATTGAAAAATGGCATTTTTCTTTGAATATCAAAATAACACCTTTATTTGAACTATTTTTTCTACAAGAAAAAACAAAGTTTCATATAATAAATCAGGAAGGAAAACCCTCAGCAAAAATAATATTGAGCCTTTCAAAAAGTTGAATCTCCATAATATTTTTGTTTTAAGTTCATAGCACAAACAGGAATGGAGATAATGACCAAAGTTGAAATTTCCCCAAATGTCAACTTTGGCAACAACAAAAGAATAAAGATGGGGATTTCCAAAAGGTTGATTTTATAAAAATATACCTTTAGCATTTATTATCTGATCAAAGGTCAAAGATTGCTCATCATCTAGTTCTTCTGCACCGTTCATATCTAAAGCTGTGTAATCTGCAGCATATGAATTCTCCGTTGAATCTTTTTTTTCACCATCAACTCCTCTTTATCTATCTCTGATACTTCTTCAAAGCCTTGTTTGTGGAGACTCTGGAAAGCATTTATACAGGGTTAGCCATCCATAACTTTCCACCCCGAATTTTTAGCTTTGGATGGAATAACGAAATAATGCTCGGACAGGTCAATTTTTGTTGAAAAGGGAACAAATGAGGGTGTTCAAATGAGTTTGATAACACTACCCCTCTAGACACAACCTCTAACAGCTCTCAATTTTGAATAGGGAAAAGGGGTCGTGCAGCACCTTGTTAGAAAGGAAATTCAATTGCCTGCATGAGAGTATTTTGTCTAAAAAGTAAATTGTGCGCTCTCGTTTGAATTGAAATAATTTCTGTTAGGGTAGCGGCTACAGGGTTAGTGATATCAAACTCATTTCAACACACTAAATGTCCTCCTGTGAGTAAAATTTTACTTGAACGTGTGTTTTCCCATCTTAAAGATCAAAATTCGGCGTGTGAAAGTTATTGATGGGATACTGAGCCACTCTGTAAATGAAGCGATGAAAAAAACACTCATGCAGGAAATTGAATTACCTTTCCAAAAAGGAGCTGCCCGATCCCTTTTCCCTATTCAAAAGTGAGAGCTGTTAGGGGTGGCGGCTAGATTAGATTAGATTAGATAGTGGTCGATCGGCACGTTGATTACCCTTCTGCACTGCGACCAATAAGGTCTTTCGTGCGTTACCATGCTTAAACTACGTTTTTCCCAGGAATCTAACCTCCTTAGCAAAGCTGGTTACTTCCTTAGGAGACTTCGCTCTTATGTCGGCTGGCGTTAATAACGCGCCACCTAGTAGAGTAAGTCTGGTTTGCGCCAGCGCAGTGCATTGGCATAGTATGTGCTCGGTGGTTTCAGTGGCCGATTCAGATAACCTACAAATGTCGGAGCTTTCTTTACCGATCTTGTGTAGGTGATATCTCACGGGACAATGCCCTGTGAGAAGGCCGATTAGCAGCCTTAACTCGTTTTTTGACAACGATAGAGGTTCGATTAGTCTCTTTTGCTTGTCTTTAACCGGATGTGTTTATCCAGTAAGAGTGTTTCTCCCCTTTTTCCCAAACGCCTACCTCTGCCCTAATCAGTGTAGGTGATACCCAACAGGAGGGCACGGGTCCGGTGAAGGGCAGCTCCTTCATTTCCCTCAATGTTCTGGTGGGCAGGTACCCAAGCTAAAACTAGCTTGTTGTACTTCGCCAGTGTTTTGAGGGACTGTTTGCAGCTCCAAATGGTCCTTGATCTACAATCAACGGCCATAAGCTGCCTCAGTGCCATCTGACTATCAGAGGCAATGCAAATTCTGGCTCCCTTGTATTGTCTGGACAGACAGACTTGGGCGCATCTTTCTATGGCCAGAATTTCAGTTTGGAGCGTTGTTATTGGCTTTCCCAAAGGCTCCGATTCCATGTATTTGGGTCCGTATATGCCTATGCCTGCTCCTCGTTCCCTTAGGGACCCATCTGTGTACCAGATGAGATGATTTTTACGAAGTCGAGACAAACCTTCCACACTTTCTTGGCGATCACCTATGATTACTTCGTAGTTGGCGTCAAGGTCATACTCGATTGGCATGGAATCCTTCGGTAGTAAAGGGAGTTCACCACCGAGTGATCTTAAATATTTCCGTGTCCCTTGCCAGGCCCTATTTGGTCAATTCTTAGGGCACTCATGAGACCTTCTTTCTTAACATAAATGTGCAGGGGGGTGAGATCCAGTTTTACCTCTACTGCAGCTGTAGGAGTTTGTATACGCAGCTCCTGTAATGCCTAGACAGGCCAGTCTTTGAAGCTTATTCAGCCTCTGCTGGCTTGTCTTTTCTTCAGTTTCAGTCCACCAAACTAAAAAGGCATATGTGATAACAGGTCTTACCACCGTCGTATAGATCCAGTGGAGGCTGCAGACCCCAAGTTTTGCCAATAACTTGCGGCATATCCAGAATGCCTTTGTAGATTTGGCAATCACTTTGTTAAGGTGAGAGTTCCAATTGAGTTTCTTATCCAAGGTGACCCCCAGATATTTGACCTCATCGGTAGGGGTGGCGGCTAGAGGAGTAGTGATATCAAAATCATTTGAACACCCTTAATTGTCCCCTTTCAACAAAAGTTAACCTGTCCGAGCGTGTTTTCGTTATTTCACTAAAGAAAGTATTTTGCAGTACAGTTGAACAGTTGTATACTCGACATATTCACGTGTTTCGTTTTCGTTTGACGCGATGGACAGTCCAATGAACGAATAATATGGTTGTCCCTCTCAAATTGAGTAGGTACTCGAGGACTTTGAGTTGCTCACCATATTGGTTTATTCAGGCCACTCCCAAGGACAAGACAATTCATTCCTGTTCGAAACGTATCACTCAAATCTGTTCAACTGTACGACAGAATTCCCTCTCCGTAATTACACTTTCTGATCACTTACAGATAAAATATATTTTCCATTGAAACTATCGACATTATTGATGAAAATGTGATAGCTTTCATCACTCAACGCTGCTTCAGATGCCTTCCTCTCTGTATTTGCGCTATGTGACATTGTCGAGAATAAAATTTCATCAATTATGATGATCGGTGACTTGTGAGTGACGTTGCTCTATCTGTGTCTGGACGATTTTGGAACATAGATTTAGGTCCATGTTTTTGGAAGTAATCAAATAATTTCGTAACTCTCTTAGATGAAATTGCATTTTATTTTTTTTTAATCTCAGAAAGTATTCGACGCAGGTAAAGAACTCAATATGCCATTTTCACTGTTAATTATGTGGTGATTACGAAAATAATTTTGAATTTGGCAAAAAGCATTGGTGTGCCATTTTCGTCGCCAAATCTATTCGGACAAAAGTCTGTACGTACGCCACTGGTGAAAATTACAAATAATTTTGAAAAGTAAGAATACTGAAAAGCCCTAAATAGGAGCTTTTGAGCGCTCGCTATTACCTCAAAATTTTGTATAGGACTTGAAATTGATACTAAAAAAAATAAATACAAAATCTCAGCACGATCGGAATAACATTCAGGAAATTATTCAAAAACTGAAATATGTAAAAACTCGGCAATTAAATTCTATGGTTCTGATTATGCGATCCTCTTGAAATTTTGCATGAACATTCAGTATATCAATCTTCATACAAAAATGAATTTCACACGAACGGGATATCTTGTTATGGAAATATCGAGGTTCTACTTTTCAATATCCCAATTGAATTTTCTATGGTTCAGATGATGCGATCTTCAGTATATCAATTTTCATTTAGAACAGAAAATTCGGATAACTTGTTATGTAAATAAGGAGATTATTCCTTTCAATATTCAAATTGAAGTTTCTATAGTTCAAATAATGCGATCTTCTCGAAATTTTGCGCGAACATTCAGTATTTCAGTCTTCATTTCAAAATAAATTTCACTCGAATCGGATATTTTATTATGGAAATATAAAGATTTTTCTGTTCAATATTCCAATCGAATTTTTCATGGTTCAGATAATGCAATCCTCTCAAAATTTTGTTCATTATAGGTTAGGTTAGTTCATTATAGGTTAGGTTAGTTACGTTTAACCACGTCACATTTTTTTTCAGAACCCATTCTGGACTATCTGGAATCGCACTCAGATTGCATTAAACAGTTCATCATAGGAACTCGAAGATAACATTGAACATGCGAGGGCCCACCAGAAATTGGTGGATCGAGTTAGAAACCTTGTGTAAGTTTCCGAAAACGCCTTATGTGCGATACCTCCACTACTTCAAGAAAACACGTCTCTAACATCTACATCTTGATTCATTGGTATTCCTCCCATGCAGGTCTCGCTGTATGATATGTTAATAAAGAGAGACAACAAAAGCAACACCCCATACATTACTGGAGCAAGGATTCCTGGATGCGAACTGTTTTCGAAGGAGCTCAGCATGGAAAAGATTTAACTTTAATGGAAGGAGTGATGTCGGCAGTTTTCAATGAGGAGAAACACTAGGGATCAGATGTTAGCTTATGCCCAACGTCTTCAGATTTATGAGCCAGATCAGTTGGATTAGAGCTGTTACAGCGATAAAGTTTCGTTTGCACCCATGAATATTATAACGGATATTATTTTGAATGAAGGGAAAACAACATAGTTTTGAATTTACGGTTTTTATTCTATATCTGACTGAATTTCAGATACGCAGTGTTTATTACGAATGCAAACACAATGTTTCGATATCTTAATTTGGATAGATGTTACAATTTCATTCGATATAGGAATGCCACCAGAATTTTTCCGATGACGTAGGTACCACAAAACCAATACTTTCTCAGGGTTAACAGGGTAGGATTGAGGTTTAAGGAACTTCCTTTTATTCTGTAAGGAATTGGATTCACATTTCACTTTGTCCTAAACTGTACTTGTAGTCCGGTCTACAGTGCAACCTTGATATAACGAACCTCAATATAACGACTTCCTCGATTTAAACGAATTTTTCATAATCCCCTTGAATCGTCCATAAGAGTCAATGTAAAACATACCTCTACATTACGAAACTTTTTACGAACAACCTCTTTATAACGAATTTTCAACTACCAAAAAGAGTGTGAATACCTCTACTTAACGAATTTCGTCAACTCAAAACCTCTATATAACGTTTTCACCAATAACCAGGTATGTATGTGATTCAGCCGGTCAGCAGGTTTCGACGCGTATTACGAAAATTACGAAGTTAGTTGATGGAAAGTAATCGTGTTGCTCCTCACTTTTTTGTAATGGCTCAGAAACGTAAAAGGCGTTCCTTATCTGTCGCAGAAAAGCGAAGCATCATTAATTATGTTGACAAAAATCCTTCCACAAAAAAAATAGACATAGCTAATAAGTTCGGGATTCCCGCAAGTTCATTGGCTACAATTTTAAAATCTAAAGATAAGTTTTCCGACGAAATTGGTTTGCCTTCAAACATCAGAAGATTGAAACCGTGGGAAACAAACTACAATTTATGACTTTTTTTCCAATCAAGATGAATAAAATCAGATTTAGGCTTTTATACCAATTTGTTGATTTTTCACCTCCTTTTATTTTGTTCTGCGACTTTTTGAAAAGAAAAAAACCTACCTACTCACTTTATGTTTTGAAAAAGAAATATAAAATAAATGAGTAATTTGATAAAATGGGTTTCATTTATATGAGCAAAATTAGTTCGCTATAACAAGATGAGTACGTAATGTCGAGGTGAATAAAACCTCGGTATAACAAATTTTGGACCATCCTCGCATCAATATAACAAACCTCAGTTTTACGAATTACTTGATATAACGAATATTTACTGGTTCCCTTCCGATTTGTTATATCGAGGTTCCACTGTATTTAGACCAAAAAATGAGAGTGAAGTTACATAAAGTCCCAACAAGCTGAATTCCTGTGAAGTTGTTCAAAACATAATTATAAACAATGTCTGAAAGTTCCTCATCGTTCCCCCCCTGTGAGGAAAAAAATTTATTCGAGGTCAAATGTCAAAAAAATGAGTTTTTCGCGATTTTCAGCAAAATGGTAAGTTTTATCATAAAAGTACCTCAGACAAAATTGTAGATCATAAAATTATCTATAAAAAATGTATCAATACTTTTTTTCTTACGAGCCACCGTTTCTGAAATATAACGATTCAAAAAGTTATAAAAGTCGTTATCGTCATAATATGCACACGTTTCCACGCCACCTATGAGGTAGTGTACTTAGCGCGTAGTTATAACTTTTTCAATCGTTATATCTCAGAAACGGTGGCTCGTAAGAAAAAAAGTATTGATACATTTTTATAGATAATTTTATGATCTACAATTTTTGTCTGAGGTACTTTTATGATAAAACTTACCGTTTTGTTGAAAATCGCGAAAAACTCATTTTTTTGACATTTGACCTCGAATAAAATTTTTTCCTCACAGGGGAATGATGAGGAACTTTTAGACATTGTTTATAATTATGTTTTGAACAACTTCACAGAAATTCAGCTTGTTGGGACTTTATGTAACTTCGAATGTCTAAATAGACCGGACTATTGAGAATATGAGAGTCTTACTATATCATATATTCATTCGAGAATACGCTTCACGTAATTTTTCGTAGAATTATTCAAATAATGTAATATGTAAAAAATCAATAATTGAAAAAAATTTAATTCGATGATCTTGATGATGCGATACTCTTGAAATTTCGTATGAATATTGAGTGTATCAATATTCATTCACAAAAATGAATTTCACTCGAATCGGATATCTAGTTATGGAAATATAGAAATTCTTCTCTTCAATATTCCAATTTTATTTTCTATGGTTCTGTTGACACTATTAGTCTATTCGTTTTGAAGAGTTTCGTGCTTGCCATTGGTTGAGCACAAGCAATGGAACAGCTCAGGAGATCGAGGACAAAATTTTGCGCGAGGTTTATTATAAGCACCTTAAATGTGACCCCAAAATTGCATTTCGATTGATTCTGTTTGTCTGAGATCTTGAGGAACAAAAATTTTGAACACTTTGTACGATTTGGCTGGTTAAAGAACTCAACCGCGGTATTTGGGATTGGGACCCAAACTTTCCCTGAAAATCTCAAGTCTCTAGGATAATCCCTGAATGATGAATTGAATTTGACCACGATTCGTCATCAGGGATTCGAATCCTATCATTTTCAGCTCAAAATTCTAAAATTACAGAAAATGATATAGCACTCTTTAAAGTAGAACGAGCGCTCAAAAAGAAACTAAAGGGTTTTCCAATAAGAGGTGTTATTTTGATATTCAAAGAATATGCCATTTTCCGATATAAATGATTGGATGTTTATTTCATTATAAAGAAGAAGCTATGCCGTTGATAGTGGAAAAAAACATCAGGCAAATAACCACCACGACCACGCTTATAGGACCATATCCTTTTAATGAAAGTTTCTATAACTAAATCGCAAAATGGCTGCCCTATGTCCTCGATAGCCTCACGAATTCCGTCTTTGAGGTCTTGAACCGACGCTGGGCTATTGGTGTAGACTTTCTCTTTCACGTGGTCCCAAAGGAAGAAGTCGCAAGGTGTTAAATCACAAGATCTCGGTGGTCAATTGTGATCACCTCTTCGAGAGATAACACGGTCCGGAAACTTTTCCCGCAAAAGATCAATGGTTCCGTTGCCTGTGTGGCAATTAGCACCGTCTTGTTGAAAGTAAACGTTGTCCAGATCAATACTTTCCAATTTCGGCCAAAAAAAGTCATTAATCATCTCTCGACAGCGCAATCCATTCACCGTAACTGTTGCTCCAGCCTCATTTACGGAAAAGTAAGGTCCAATGACTCTGTTATTGGGCGACGTGCACGGGTTTTATTCTTCACATCACTAACATGTCCCAACAGCCCAAATTTTTCCACCTTTTTTTTTATTGCGGTCCGACAAAGTGCTTCACGACGACCCAAAAATGTTCGAGTTTCACCAACCGTCTCTGCCAAATTTTCACCATTTTCATAGTGAATGTTAATAATTTCCATGCGTTCTTGAAGCGTGTATCGTTCCATTTTTATTAATGGCGTAGTTTCTACTTGTCAAATGTCAAAATTGACAGCTTCAAACGTGACATCTACCGAAATAGCGGACTATTCAATATAACACCTCTTATTGGAAAACGCTTTACAAACTCTGAAAGAATTACTAAATTAATTATTAAACCAGAATGCTATTTGTACGAAAAATATCTGATTTGAATGGATAAACCTATATGTCCAACTCAAACTTTCAAAACAATACGCAATTACTGCACTATCAATTCATTTAATCCCCTTAATCCTGTTCATTTATGAGGAACAGCCAATGGAGCCACGCTGAGAGATTTCTTCAATTGACAATCTCTTCATCCTGCAATGTTAGTCAAAGACACGTTCGTAAATTGCGGAGGCTGGCAGGTACCCCACGTTTCCGCAGGATTAATCCGTCGGAAGCAATGCGAAAATTGATTGCAGTGGAGCAGCAGTGCGAAAATAGTCATTTCAAGATTACCGTTGGGATCGGGCCTTTTTCAATCAAGCAATCAGACTTTTTTTCCTGATTTCGAATGAGGAATAATTTTCATTTCAGATTGATAAAATTCAATGTAATTCTAGTGGAAGTTACACAGAGTGAATGTTTTCGCTGGCAAATAGTTTAAGGAAAAGAAAATGTTTATCCACGACTATTGTATAATCCGCCCATTATAAAGGGTTTTCCAATAAGAGGTGTTATTTTGAATAGCCAGCTATTGCGGTAGATGTCACGTTTGAAGCTGTCATTTTTTCACATTTGACAAGTATGTAACATATATTGGTCAATGGTCTATCTCTTTCATTCTGAGAACCACAGAGTTTCAAATTTTGAAATACACCTGGCAAGATCTGTGTGGCAGAGTGCGTTTACTAGGAATGCTCATTTTTCTTCCTTTTGTTGATAAGCTATTTCCTCCTGATCTCGAACATTAATTCGTATGTGGATGTGTCTCTTCAATTTTCAGAGTTTCAAAGTTTTGAAATGATGACACCGAATAAAAAAATATGTGAAATACCTTCGAAATTCTTTATATCCAAACAATCAACTTAAAATTAATATTTCAGAATGCATACTTAACAATTACTTAAGCAATGAAAAATGATAAAATATGGTAGTATCGTAAGAATAACATCAACTGAAGAAATTGCTCGAAATGACCACTTTCATTCAATACACATAGCTCATATCGTTGTCTCAAGACGTTTACACTATTTTTGATAGCATTATTATGGCTCTGATTCAAGTCAGAAATTAAAGCTTCAATATTTGTTTCTAATCATTACAATATTATCATTATTCTTTGTGCGTTGACAGGATTAGTTCCGAATTATGGGTTTAATATTGGTTGATTTTATATCATCAATATTATTCTCCGCTTTCATTGATTGTCATTATTGCTGAAGTAAATTTTTTCCATCAGGAACAGCTATAAAAACGTGTCCAACAGTGTTAAATCGGGACTATTTGGTGGCCATAAAATGGGTGTGCCATTACCAATCCAAAGATCAATGTATGTTCACGAACTTCCAAAACTCTATGTCAGATGGTTATTGAAATTTGAAACTGTGGGGTGCTCAGAATGAGAAAGATAGACCAACATATGTTACATATTCGAAATCAGGGAAAAAAGAGCTGATCAAATATGGAGATATATACAAGGTGTTCCATTTGAAAAAATGAAGTTGTCATCAATATGTTGGTCACCCTGTATATATTTCAGTTTATGGACTCATATCAAAAAACCTCAGTTGATTTCATGAAACTTTTATATGAAACATTTATTTTATAGTGAAAAACCCGGTACGTCACCTTTTTGAAGGATTAATCCTTTGGGAGCAATGCGAAAATTGGTTGCAGTGGAGCAGCAGTGCGAAATAGTCATTGCAAGATTACCTTTGGGATTGGCGGATAATGTCGGATAATACCTGATACTGTACCTACTGTACCCACGTTTTTTAATCGATATTCACTTAAAATGATGCTCAGATGAACGGTTAACTTCAATGTTCATATTATACGAAGAAACTATAGAAAATAAGCAAAACGAGTGTTCTAGGCTGGAATGAAATTCATACCGTGCACCGTTTTGCGACATTCGGTTTCTCATGTTATGTCCGAGTTGAAAGCTCCATCTCATGCTCTGAAAGCGAAGCGATTATTGTGATGGCCAGTGGTGTAGCACAAATTGTTTAAGCTCAGTCGTAAGTCATCTGAAGATGAACTGCCTCAGAAATTAGCAGCATCTTATAAAGTTTGCTACCATTTACTTCAAAAAGGAAATATAAGAAGCAATATTCTGATTTCATTGATTCGGGTAATTTCAAAAATGTAAACCGAGAAAGAAGGTAGGTAGTGTTTTGGGTCCATTTTATGGAATGGACAGAACTGATTCTAATCCAGCAAAAGTAGAGCCTTAGGGGTCGTTTATACTGGCCCGTAACTTTAACTTTTCCCTTATCCTAAGAATTGAAACATAGAAATTTCATGCTATGGTTTATACTCGAACTTTAACTTATTCCCTTACCTAGAAGTTTTTCATTCATAATTGAAGGGCATAAGTTAAGGGCATAAGTTACGGGCCAGTATAAACGACCCCTTAAAGAAGGTTTAGAGTAAAACTCTTGAGCGGTCGTCATGTCTAACTACTATCCCAAACTATGACCCATCTGTAAAAAGCACATTCCTGTACTCTTTCAAATTCTAGCTTTGATGAGTTCGCTCCCACTGCAGACGAGTGGTTCGGTGTCCAATAGTTCTTCTTCTCTGTGCGGTGCCTTTTCGGCCGAACTGAGGCCTAGTGGCCCATTGTTCACCCGCATCGTTCTATAGAGACTCAGCTCCTCAGACACGAAGACAGAAATGTCGCGAGCCTGCCAGGAGTGGTCCCTCTCACCATAGGAATAGAAGGTGTGTTGACCTTAACTCAGTAAGGTTCCCACAGTTGAACAAGATATGCTCAACCGTTTCATCAGTACTCCTGCAATACCGGCATAGGGAGCAGCTCGTCAATCCCATTCTCTTCAAATGCTTGTTAAACAGGTGACCAGTCAATGCACCAGTCACCAGACCGAGTTGTTTCCTCTCCAGCAACAGAAGTCTATTGACCTCAGATCGCGAGGACGGTCTCTCAATGAGAATCCTCGACCACCTCAGGCCCACCCCTGCGTTCCATTCCGAGGAAAATTCCCTGTTCAGCCAGTTCCTGAAGAAACTTCTGACAGATGTGCGACAGATTGGCAGCGCAGGCTCCGGACCAACAAATGCTAATCCGGCCCCCGCCTAGCCAGTTCATCTGCCTTAACGTTACCAGGTATATCCGCATGAGCTGGACACCAGATTACTTTCAAAAAGTTATCAGAGCCCAGCCCACGCAGAGCTTTCCTGCATTCTTCTACCAAAAGAGAATCAACTATAACATCGGATAGAGATTTCAGAGTTCCCTGGCTGTCGCAACATATATAAATGTGCTGGCCAGAGTATCCCCTGCGAATATTTTCTAGTGCGCATGCAAGAACCGCAAACAGCTCAGCCTGCACAATGGAATAGTCTTTCCCCAGAGGGATAGCCTGATTGAAGTGAGGACCCACGATTCCGGCACCAGACCCTGTTGCTGTGACAGAGCCATCAGTGAACCAGGTGGGACCATCTGGACTAAGAAGCCTGTTTGATGAAAAACATAGGTTTCTGTCAGGAACAATTACCCTGTAATTAATCCTGTCGAATAGTTAATACAGAAACTCGTAAAAACCTTCTGGACTGCAATCTTGAAGCCAAAACTCTTCTAAGAATTGTTGCACATGAAATTACACAGTTGTGGGCTCTTTGGAAATCCAATCTCACAGAGCTGTGCCGAAGCCTTGTGCTTAGTGCTCGTGAAAGCACTCGAAGCACTTTTGTGCTCGTAAGCACTGTGCTCGCGAGCACTTAATTGAACCAGTGCTTAGTGCTTGGTGCTTCGCGAATTTTTCGAAAGGGCTTATTGCTTAGTAATTCGAAAAGTGCCCCCGAGCACCAAAGTGCTCCCAAGCACTTTCAGGAATTACCAAGCACTAAGCCCTTCATAGACTTGTTGGAACATGGAAATGACAGACTTTCGCGTGCTTCAAATAGACAAAGAACTAAAGTTTTTTCTTTCGTTTCATTTCTATAGATAAAAAATTTGTTCATTCTTTCTTGCATTACAAACACTGGTGTTAAAAAACAATCTCGCTGTATGTTATGGACTTTGTGGTTTTGGGTTTTCATTATTTGACAAATGATGTAGGTAATGGCGGAATTTTTTCAGGAAAGCTCTATGGAGCAATGCAACATACGATTCAGGTATCTTTTATCATGATTTCAAGTAATTTATTGGCGAATATTTTAGTTACAGTTTGTTAACTGAATGAATGCCATATAGAGCTCAGAAAACCATAAGAAACATTTCCATCTAATTTGTTGACAAGACGTCACTCTTTCTCTATAACTTTTTTTGGTATGTCGTCATGGTAACCTGTCTGTATATCCGGAATTTATCAAAAATAATTATTTCCGTCGACTTAAAAGGTTATTTTAATATGTACAAAATTGAATATAAATGACCAATTTTAATGTTCAATTGATGCTGTTTCAGTGTGCTATTTCCATGAACAAATGAACATAAAGCATTCAGAAGCGGTAGAGTAATGTCAGAACTCAACAGTAACATAGAAATATAGAAATTTATATTATGTCAAATGTATGTCTTGTAAAAAATAAGAGTTTATTTCAATCAAGAATTTATCTACAATTCATATTGATGTCGTCGGAAAAATCTTGTAATCAACCCAGTTATTAATCAAGCGACTAATGGTCCCGAACTATTAATGCGTGAGCGGAGCGAACGCTCTAAAATAACTTGACTATTAGTCGCTCTCTTGAATAACCTAGTTGATTAAATATCCATTAAACGACTCGCTGAAAAAACCTATTGTCAATTTTAATTATGGCCAGTTCAAAACACGATAACATTAAAAAGAAAAAATCAAAATTCCAAACTAAGAGATATTTGGATGGAAAATATTAAGTTTGATTTTGAAAAGTGCTTAGTGCTCGGTGCTCGTGTAAACGAATTACTTTTCAAAAGTGCTTAGTAATCGCGAGCATTTTTCAAAAAATAAGGGCTTAGTGCTCGAGATTCCAGAGCACTTCTCAATAGGGCTTAGTGCTTTGTGCTCGAAGCACTTTTCTTCAGTGCTCGGCACAGCTCTGCAATCTCAGTGTCGGAACCATCCCTGACCTATTTCTGCGAGCTGATTGGGCGTCGTAAAGTTACAGATTACTCTTCGGGTGAAAATAATTCTTAATTCCTTTTTCTGTTGCTGAAGTTTGAAAGACGAAGAATGGGGAAAATAACGGATGACGTTGTGCTAGGAACTGTTAACAGCGGTCTTCTTGCCAGTTCTTATACTTCATGTTCCTTCCTGTCAATTGAATTAGTGTTTAAGTATAGATTCAATTGGCTGATTGGGCAATATACCGATCTTCTCGAATCGTGGTAACACGAGGACGACCACTTCGTTCCTCATTCAGACAAAATCGATATTTTAAACACATAAACATTTCTTGTTTTGCATTGTTATCGTTTTATTTGGCAGTCAAAAAGGTCCTTCTGTTGTCAGTACCAATATTTTGCCAGGACGGGACGTCGCTGTTAAGTAGGTTTGTAAAATAGGTAGACACTCGAAGCATCCGGACGTTCTCGATCCAAATGCTATTAGAGGTCAGGTAAACCTACTTCGAGATTGTAGCATCCTGTCTGAAATGGAAAAATTGAACTTTCCTTTGTGTGTGGACCCGTCGTTGGAATTCTTCATTCTGACCCCATTATCCCCGATTCCCGCTGTTAGTTGCCCTGGAACACGGGAATAGGTGGCCGTCGTAAAGTTACAGATGACTCTTCGGGTGTAAATAATTCTTGATTTCTTGTTCTGTTGCTGAAGTTAGGCAGACAAAGAATGGTGAACATAACGGATGGTTTTGTGCAAGGACCTGTTAACAACGGTCTTCTTGTTAATTTTTATATTTCATTTTCCTGCCAATTGAATAAGTGTTAATTTTGACAAAGAAGGAATTTGTTGACAACCAAATAAAAGGATAACATCACCAAACAAAAAATGTTAAGGTGTTTCTGCAGATCAGTAGTTTTTCGATTTGGGTACCGGTTAGTTCAAAAACTGTATAATATGCTTAGAAACAAGTTTTTTTAGTTCAATAGACCTAGATTTATTCTCTCACGCCTTCAGATAACCAATAGACTGAACATTATTCGAAGCATGGTTAGCACAACTATTAGACGTTTCGAGGAAACAAGTGGAGTGTAAAGTAGACCTCGAAGTGGTCGTCTTCGTGATATCACGATTCTTGAAGATCGGTTCGTTACCCAATTAGCCCGTAGAAATATGTCAGTGACGGTATCGACACTCAGGTCGGAATTTCAAACAGCCCACAACTGTTATTTCATGTGCTACAATTCTTATATTTCCTGTTCCTGCAAAATATGAAGATACAATTGAATAAGTGTTTGGGTATAGATTATCTGTGGATTTACAGATTCCGAGATTGTATGGTAGGTCATCGGTTTCTTATAGTACAATATAGACTTGGTGTAGAACATCCTCCTGGCCAAAGAGCAAGAGTTAAGTATTTTGTATCTGAATAATGAAGGTATTCAAACAGTGAGACAGGGTTTTTCTGCTGAGGTTTTACCCTAAGCCTGTTATCATATGCAGACCAGTATGGTACCCTGTTTTGCACTAACCTCAGCTCATCAAAGAATGATAAATTGGACGTCGTAAAGTTACAGATGATTTTTTTCTGTTGCTGAAATTTGACAGACAAAGAATGGAGAAAATAAAGGATCAAAACCGGCATTTAAAAGAATGGAGGAGTGTGCCATTTACCGATGAGTAACTGTTTGGGTTGGTAAGTCATAACTAATGGGCCCCACTCACTTCGTTCTTCTCCGCCGTTTTTACCCGACGGTTTAAAAACGGTCGGGTAAAACTGCCGCAAAACCGAAGTGTATGGGCTAAAAACGGCGCACTTACCCGACGTTGCAAATTTCAGACGAGGCCTGATTTTCGTCCGATCTCTTGACGTTTTTAACCGTCGGGTAAAAACGGCGCAGAAGAACGAAGTGAGTGGTGCCCTTAAAGCTTAAGAATGAATGTAATTCCGCCATTTTAACACGCACCTCTGTATTTTCCTGTTGGATTTGTTCGACTGTCTTTGTGCTCCTCACAAGACTCTAGAATGGTGTGTTCTTCCATTTAAATTTTCATATCTGCACCATGCTGGCATTTTGACTGTACTAATAAATCAATACTGAACTTAATCTACGATTGTATATTAACACTTACTTTATCTACGGTTTATTCAGACGAATTCTGAATTTCAAATTTGACAAAAGTTAATCAGACTGCCAAACTTATTATTCATCGAAGTGCACTCTGAAGGGTTTTCCAACAAGGGGTGTTATTTCGATATTCGAAGAAAAATGCCATTTTTCAATATAAATGATTGGATGTGTATTTCATTATAAAGAAGCAGCTATGCCGTTAATGGCGTTAATAGTGGAAATAACATCAGGTAAATGACCACGCTTACAGGACCATATCCTTTCAATGAAATTTTCCATAGCCAAATCGCAAAGTGACTGCCCTATGTCCTCGATAGCCTCACGAATTCCATCTTTGAGGTCTTGAATCGACGCTGGGATATTAGCGTAGACCTTCACTTTCACGTGGCCCCAAAAGAAGAAGTCGCAAGGTGTTAAATCACAAGATTTCGGTGGCCAATTGTGATCACCTCTTCGAGAGATAACAGTCTGGAAACTTTTCCCGCAAAAGATCAATGGTTTCGTTGTTTGTGTGGCACGTATCACCGTCTTGTTGAAAGTAAACGTTGTCCAGATCAATACTATCCAATTTCGGCAAAAAAATAATTAATCATTTCTCGATAGCGCAATCCACTCACCGTAAATATTGCTCCAGCCTAAATTTCGAAAAAGTAAGGTACAATGACTCCGCCGGACCACAAACAGCAGCAAACAGTCACACGTTGGAGATAGAGAGGCTTTTCAGCAATAACTCTTGGGTTTTTCGAGCTCCAGATGCTACAATTTTGCTTGTTGACGAAATCACCGAGGTGGAAATGGCCTCATCACTCAATATAATCACTCATAGAATTCTGGATCATTTCATGCATTTCATCGACCCAACCACTCCAACCAGTGAAGACACGACGTTGTTGATGATCAGTCGGCTTGAGTTCTTGTGTTAACTGGTGTAATAAGTTTATGGAATGCATAACTCCAAAGGACAACGAGGAATGGACAAACCTGGATATTCTTCAACACTTTCGGCTACTTCTTCTTCATGTGCCGTCTCCTGAACGGAGGTTGGCGACTAGTAGGGCGATCTTGACTTTTGATGCTGCTGCTCGAAATAATTTAGCTACGGCAGCAGTATTCTCGGCTGTTTTTGAGCGACGTGCAGGGGTTTTTTTAATGGCGTAGTTTCTACTTGTCAAATGTTAAAAAATGACAGCTTCAAACGTGACATTTACCGAAACAGCGGGCTATTCAAAATAAAACCTTTTATGGAAAACCCTTTATTATGGCCAACGTTGTGGTTTCTGTGGCCGAGAAAGAATTTTTCTCACCTTTCGAGCCTTTCCTAGACCTTCACGAACATTTCAAGACTAAAATAAGATTCTCAAGTTTTATCCAGACTAACGAACAGCAATTAATTTTCATATAGAGAAGAAGCAGATGATACTGTTAAATACAAATGTTTTTCGTTTGATATTGTAGAAATTTTGTGAAGCTATCTCCAGCATATTCGAAGAGAGGTTTATGATAATATTCAAACTCTGAAACTCAATTAAATGAATGAAAATCAAATTAATTTTTTCATTCGCCTGAAATGTCTGGTATACAAGACATTTCAGGCGAAACCGGTCATCAGTTTTAATTATAATTCGAACAAGCGATCCACGAATACCAACATTACGTCCGTACTTTCCTCTAATGATCTGTTGAAAAAGTGAGCAATTCCAGCAAAAATAATAGTCGAAATGTATGAAATTCAGATTTCCACAGCAGGTTTTCCTTTTTGAGCGCTCGTTCTTCTTGAACGAGTGCAATATCGTTTTGTCCAAATGTACTTATTTCTCGAATTTTGAGCCGAAAATGGTCTCAATTTTAAAGTAAGACTTAGACTATTTCTTTAGTCTTAGGTCTGAAACGATAAGGTTCGACTCCCTGATTAGGAAACCGTGGTCAAATTGAATTCTGTCCGCGAGGCGTCCGTCCGGCCGTTAGCACAATAACTTTCGGAGGAATTGTCCTACAGACTTGAGAGTCAATTTGGTTTCAAATTGCCTCGGTTAAGTTCGTTTACCAGCCAAATCGTACAGGCGCAGTTCCATAAAATATGGCCATTCAAAATTTTTGTTCCTTAATTTCTCAAACGAAACTAAACCGATCGAAATGAAATTTTCGACTGCATACAAGATGCTTATAATAAGCCTCATGCCTTAGTGTAAACAGAACCACAGAAAATTCAATTGGAATACCTATTGAAACGAAGAATCTTTTTATTTCCATAAGATGATATCAGATTCGAGTGAAATTTATATTGTGAATGCAGATTGATATACTGAATGTTCATGCAGATTTTTTTTTTCATTTTTGGTTCTCAAACGGATTCACCTTATTTGGATCATTGAATGTTCGCGGAAGTCTAGGAGAGGTTTAAAAAGTGAAAAATTTATTCTCGGCCACAGAAACAACAGCGTTGGGCATAATAAAGTACACTGCGCGAAAAAATTAATGCACATTCTGAAAATCTCAATTTTAATGAAAGTTAACTGAACATTGATTTTACAACTTATTTTTTATGTTCTCTCGGGAAGGTATGAACGCAACGAGACACATTGAATTGAAGAAAAATTCAGGATTTCACGGAATCTTATAAGAAAAAAGAGAAATAAACAATTTTCAAAATACTGAAATGCTGATAAGTGATTTAATACCTGTTATTTCCACCCCTTGCGTTAATCACAGCTCGGCAACGACGGTTCATAGTCAAAATGAGTGATCTTAAATTGTTCTGATCTAATCCTTCCTAGATTTCTCTGAGTTGGATTCCTGAGTCATTAAGAGTAGCTGGATGATTTCCTGAACTTCTCAGCCTTCTATTGAGGTTGTCCCAAACCTACTCAATCGGATTGAGATCTGGAATTCTTGCGGGTCTTTCCATTCGAGAGACTTTAACCTCTTCAAGGTACTCCTGAACGAAGCGCGCGCAATGGGGTCTGGCGTTATCGTCCATAAAAATGAAATGTTCACCAATGTATGAGGCAAATGGCACTACATGCTCTTCATGCTTATTATATACCTACTAGCATTCATAACTCCATTATCAACAACTACTAGTTCTGTGCGAGCAGTCAATAAGATTCCACCCCATACCACAATCGATCCTCCCCCGAAACTAGTAGTATTCAGGAAATTGCACTGAGCATATCTTCATGTGGACGTCTGTATTGTATAAGGGAACGTCGATCACAATGGTAGAGGCAGAATATAGACTAATCTGTGAAGAGAACTCTTTCCCAATCAGCCTCTTGCCAATGGATATGCACTCTCGCAAATCCAAACTCGCCCTTCGATGGGCTGGGGTAAGAGCTGAGCCTCTTGCCGCGACACGAGGCCTCAAATCATATTCTCTGAGGCGATTTCTTATTGTCTGAGTGCTAATTTGCTCCTCATGAGTTTGCTCAAGCTGATTTTGAAGAAGGCGAGCGGAGGTAAACCGTTGCCTCAACGAAAACTCTCAAGTAACGTTCTTGAATGACAGTTGTTAACCGTGGTCTATCCTGTCCTGGTCTTAGGACATTCATATCTGCCTACCCGAATCGCTGCAACATTCTGGACACACTGTATGGAGAACTCCAAAGCTTTCTGCAATTCTTGTGTATGTCCACCCTTCTTCTCACAAAACTACCGCTTGGGAACATTCCTCTTGGGTCAAATTGCATTGCATTGCATAGCGATCGAGTGTAGAAAATTAAACGAAAAAAACCTTTGATCACTAGAGTTGATCGAGAAAAATTGATTTCAGAATGGAGCCAATTCATTCAAAATCTGATCATCTCATCTCTTTTTATTCCTCCTGTATTGAAAAAATGTTGAAAGTGGATAACATGTGCATGCATAATTCTGATAAAAATAATTATCATTGAGAACACCTTCAGTTTTGCAGAATAAATTTGAGATTTGCATAATGCGCGTTAATTTTTTTGCGCAGTGTATAGAAGCAATCGTAGATAAAGTTTACTATTGATTTATCAGTTAAATGCCAGCAAGACGCTTAGTCTTGGGATATAAAAGAGCACAAAGATCAGGCGAACAAATCCAGCAGGAAAATGCAAATACAACATGGCGTAGTTACGTGAGGCATAATTACAAGAGGCAAGAAATGAAGGAATCAACGAAGATTTCAACTGAGAAAAGGGCGCAGATTCGTAGTCGACATGCGCAGACACAACAAACCAGAAAAGTAGAAAAGAATTTTCTACAAGTAATATACAAACCCTTTGAGCCCTGGTAGTTCCACCATGGAACCACACTTTTTAATAATTTTCTGGTTATGTATTAGTTAGCGATATTTGGTACCACATAGCATCTGAATATTCTATAGAGCCATCTCTTAGCCTAGGCAGTGACTAGCATTTCAAATAAACTTAGGGTAAGTATCTGTAATCTCATTTTCATCTGGTTGACGATTTATTACCTTATTTTGAGAGTTACTTTGAAATCAATGTAATTTTGTTCTTTTGAATAATGTCAGGTAAGTGCTTCTTATATATACGGATGGCTAATGTATATAGATAATATAAATACATTCTCTGATATAATCTTGTGTTATTTAGATTTAATTTCGTACGAGGAAAGTGGGAGGTTCCATTGGAACCACCAGGAAAGTGGACAATTTCAAAAATTCATCTTTGTAATTCTTTTCTTCGCAGAGGAAAGGAAAAACTGCTTTATTGATCAGAAAAAATTTTACGTCAGACGAGGCCATTCATCTGAAATTCTCTCTGACAACTAGTCTGCCACATCTGGAGCCCCATCGGATAATGAACTCGAAGAAAATTTCTTTGGAAAATTCCAGATCGGCGATAAATATCTATGACTTCTCGCCGATATGTGATGAATGATAGACGATCTGAATAATGCCCACCTTACACGGTCAATATTATTGAAGCAATATCGTTATTGATCATATATTGAACGAATAAGGAGTGCATTGAAACAATAATATTGATGGCAAGTAATATTGAGAAGAATCAAATCGATTTGATATTTATTGCAGTTCCGCCAATATATTGAGGCGCCGTCAATATTATTGACAACGTGTGAGGTGTAAACAGAATATTGTGCACTATAATTTCAGTAATTCTGGAGACCCCGTAGAGGGTGTTTGCTTAAATTGTGTTTTTCCCCCTTTCGAGATGGAAACTGATAGTGAAAAGAAGCAAAAGTGTTCTCAACATAAAAAAGATGAAGAAAGAAAATTTATTATAATGTGTATAGAGGTTAAGTGGTGTGTTTACATCGAGCTTTTCGCAAAAAGTGCCCTCACTATGTCGCCTCATTTGGGAGAAGCGCTACAGTGAACCACACTTTTCTCTGTCTCCTTTTTTTTCTCTTATTCAGAACCAAAGCAGATCCTATTAAAAACGATAGATCCATCCTCCCTGACTTCACAATTGAAACTGACACTTTATTGGACAATATTATTGAATCGTGTGAGGGCTGCCGTTTTTTACCATATATTGCGTCAATAATATTGAATCAATAATATTGACCGTGTAAGGTGGGCTTAACGAAGACCGACAGTACGTAAAAAGTGACGAACAGCTAGTGAGCAAATTCAAAGTCAACGTACCAATAGAAAAAAAAGCTGGACAATGTGCACAAATGTCAATCCACGGAAGCAAAGTGTGATGATTGCAGTATACGTGCAAAACCCCACAGAACACGTTGGCTTTTTCTACTTGATCTATGGGACTTTTTTGACTGAAAAGTCGAATTGTTTTTATGAAATTTCAAAAAAAAACTAAAATCTAAATAAAAGATGAAATGTTGCTGTATTTCTAGTGGTTCCAAGTGGACCCACATTATGTGGTACATCTTTTGAACACCTAATGAGTCACATTTCTGAAAGAAAACCCCGTATTCAAAGAAATATAAATTTCGGGCTCAAAGGGTTAATGGAAAAACAACGTTTGCCGGCCAGCTATAGTATTTCACATAAATATAGCTTTTTGAGCGCTCGTTCTCCTTAAACGAGTATATCGTTTTGCCCACATGTCTGTCATTCCGAATCTTAAGTCGAGAATGGTCGCAAACGATAGGGTTAGACTTCCTGATGACGAATTTACGCACATAACTTTCGAAGAGATTGGATTATACTAGAAATTTGAAATTTTCAGGGTGTTTTCAGTAATTATTACTTTTTTACATATTTCATTTGATGAACAATTTCCAGAATAAAATTCCGATTGTACTGATATTCTGCATCTATACACTGCGCAAAAAAATTAACGCACATTATGGAAATCTCAAATTTATTCTACAACTGAAGGTGTTGTCAATGATAATTATTTTTGTCAGAATTATGCATGCATATGTTATCCACTTTCAACGTTTTTCTTCAATACAGCTGTTTTTTCCCAGCAGGAATAAAATCAGTTGTTCTTGATAGATTCCAGTGGTCAATAGTTTTTCTTTCGTTTGATTTTCTACACTCGATCGCTATGAAACGCGAAACGCGTAATTTGACCTAAGCCAAGAGGAATGTGCCCAAGCTTTTGTTTTGCGAGAAGAAGGGTGGACATATACAAGAATTGCAGAAAGGTTTGGAGTTTCCCATTTAAGTGTATCCAGAATGTTGCAGCGATTCAGGGAGACAGGTATGAATGTCCGAAGACCAGGACAGGGTAGACTTCAAAGTCAGCTTGAGCAAACTGATGGGGTGCAAATTAGCACTCAGATAATAAAAAATCGCCTCAGAGAATATAATTTAAGGCCTCATGTCGCGGCAAGAGGCCCAGCTCTTACCCCAGCTCATCGAAGGGCGCGTTTGGATTTTGCGAGAGAGCATATCCATTGGGAAGAGGCTGATTGGGAAACAATTCTTTCCACAGATGAGTCTAGATTCTGCCTCTACCATTGTGATCGACGTTCCCTTGAATACAGACGGCCACATGAAAGATATGCTCAGTGCAATTTCCTGAATACTACTGGTTTTGGGGAAGGATCGATTATGGTATGGGGTGGAATATCTTTGACTGCTCGCACAGACCTAGTGGTCGTTGATAATGGAGCTATGATGCTGATGGGTGTATAAGGGTCATTCTTGAAGAGCATGTAGTACCATTTGCCCCATACATAGGTGAAAATTTCATTTTTATGGACGATAAAGCCAGACCCCATCGTGCGCGCATCGTTCAGGAGTACCTTGAAGAGATTGAAGTCTCTCGAATGGAATGGCCAGCAAGAAGTCCAGATCTCAATTCGATTAAGCATGTTTGGGACAACCTCAATAGAAGGCTGAGAAGTTCAGAAAATCATCCAGCTACTCTTAATGACTTAGGAATCCAACTCAGAGAAATCTGGGAAGGATTAGATCAGAACATTTTAAGATTACTCATTTTGAGTATGAACTATTGTTGCCGAGCTGTAATTAACGCGAGGGGTGGAAATACCAAGTATTGAATCACTTATCAGCATTCCAGTATTTTGAAAATTGCTTATTTAACTTTCATTAAAATTGAGAGTTTCAGAATGTGCGTTAATTTTTTTGCGCAGTGTATATTTGGTATCAATTTCAAATCCCATATAGAATTTTGAGATCATAGTCTTATTTTCCTACCAACGAACGAGCGCTCAAAAGCTCTTGCTCAAGGCTTTTCTGTTTTTTTTTAAATGAACACTTCTTACAACCACTGTTCAAAACACCAGAGCCAACTGAAATTCCGAAGAATAAGCAACATAAACGAAACAATTAACAATATAAACAAGACATGTCTGCCTAACGAAGGGCTTCATTTCACTCCGACGTGAGAAGTTATTCAATTTCACCCACTTCAGACGATTGAATACGAAGATTGAACGCTTTGAACAACATACGTCATCACTGATTGTGGGTTTTGCTATTGAAAATCAAATACGTCATGATAACAGAGAGCAAGGGGAATCTGCTCATTTTTATTATCTTCTGCCATTGTATAATATTCCTTATACAATGCTTCTGCTTCAGAGAGGTTTTACTGATTCTCACCTCGCTGCACATTAAGTGAAATAGAAGGTCTAATGATGTTACACAGGGCGTCTGTAAACAAATGCAAGGGACTTTGGAAGATGATTCCTCGATGAAAATAAGCAGGGGTAGTTTATATGATTTTTTTTGTAATCGACCCCCCTTCCAAGATACAGCCTTTAGAAGGCGATGACGAGTTAACAGTTTCAAATTTTTTTTAGGCCCCTTAAAAACACTGAGTCATAAATCTATACATAATATGGAGCACTAAGTAGATGTTACTCACAAAATTGTTTTAGATCTTTCAACTTTAATATTAGGGGTTGAAAATAACAACCCCCTATGATTTTCGTTTAAAAATTCTGGTATAGATTTTCGAAAAAAAAATCTATTATGGTTTCTCATTCAATAGGGATGTTGACTACTTTTTGGAATTTATTTATTTTAAAGATGAACCCTATACAAACACGAAAAAATTACTTTTTCTTCAAAAATATAGTAGTTGCCAATAAAAATGAGTAAATGAAAAGACAATTCAAAATTCCCGCGGAAATGCTCAATTTTGTCACGTTCTGATGATTACGTCATAATACAGTAAACATACTTTGACTTCTGTCAAAGCGAACTGATTTTGCCCGATCCCTTGTGGAAAAGTTCAATCTAAGCCTTCAAAATAAATAGGTCGGTCTGTAAATGCTGAATGAGGTGCTTCTTTTATTTGTAATAATAAATATGAGTTAAACGTCTGCTACTTACAAAGACAATTTCACGTTTTAAAGCTCCGCTGCACAAAAATCCTTGTTTTCAGCAAAGAAACTTGCGACCATAAGGGAATTTATCTTCGGTAAAAGTTACTACTATTACCCTTGATGAATCCTATCTCCATTCTAAAGAAAATTGTAGATTATCGTTCTTGTAACGAACTAGGTATTCTGTTCTCTTTCAGCTTTCAACTTCGTAAGTTCGATTCATAGATATGATATATTATATATTACTATGGTTCAAGTCACAGAACCGTGGTTTCACAAAGCTTGATTGGCAATCAAATCGTTTATATTGAAGTAAGTCGATGGTTTATGTCAAAAATGAACTGAAAATTGCAGAGAAATGATGACATTTCAATAATCAAGGTGATTGGATTGTTTGTGGAACCCGGCCTATGAATGTATTTTGTTGATCTGAGCACCGAACATTCGAATTTGCAATGACAATACGGATAGTTTGACGTCACTATAAGGATTACCTCTGATTGGCGTTCGCAGTCACGTGATAGTTGATATAAATAACATAATTTTTTTCTGATCGAATCAATAATGAGCAATATCGTCTTAGTTACGATATGTCATAACACCTCATATATCCCAAGGGAAATATGAAACGTCAAGTCTTATTGTCCCAAGGGAAATATGAAACGTCAAGTCATATTTTACTTAAAATAGTATATTATACAATATATACATCAGAAAAAAGTCATTTGGTGCTTCTATCGAAAATTTCTTGATCTTCTTTCGGGACAACACTGCTGATTTTTTGGAAACGGATCCTTTATTTTTGTTATTAACAAATACTTCCACTTCATCGAATAATTCGACATTTGTTTCTTCCTTCAAATGTAGCATGAATCTTTAACCTAAATAATTTTGGCCATAACGTGTTTGGTGAATATTCCTGCAACAGGAGATCGAATAAATTAATTATTGAAAAGAACAAGAATCAGAGCAACATACCAAATCTTCAAAAATGCTAGCAAAATATTTTCGCTGACACCGTCCACCGAACTTTTATTTTCCACTACTGAAAGCCTTCATACTCTTTACTATGAGCAGCTTTAGATTTGGCCGGAATCAAAAATTCACGGGCTTTTGCCCCTTGAGTTTCGACGTAGTTCGACATAATAATTAAAAATTTTTATTTCTGACAAGACGTCAAAATAAAACCAGTCAACCATGATTCTCACAAACACGGCCCAACGTTAAAAATCCAATTGAATCAATAATTTACACTATTATATTGATTTTTTCCATTTCAAGAACGATATTGTATCGATCAGAAAAAACTATTGATTACAACACGGGAAATATGAATATATTCCCACGGTTGCCTATACATCCCTCGGGCTTCGCCCTCGGGATGTAACTAGGACAACCTCGGGAAATATACTATTCATATTTCCCTAGTTGTAATAATAGCTATTAAATCAGCTTATTTAACTCAACGAGATAATAAGATCACTAAAATGGTTTTTTAGGATTGCAAAAAGTTTCCTTCTATGAGGAAAACCTCAATTATATGAATTCGTAACATGAGTCAACATCCCTATTCTGGAGAAAAGTGTCCTGTAAAATTTCGATACAGTCGATTCTTTTATCGGAAAAATAAAACTTACAAGCAGTTCTGATCACTGTTCATTTCATTTCATAGTATAAGTGTTCCGTAGAATGAATATTCTAATATATTGCATGTCTACACAGGTCGAATTCAATTTTTGGGGAATTCGGGAAAATAGCTTAGCAGGCTGGCCTATAAAAAGGAAGAAAAAAAATGTTCAATTACTAATTTTCGGAAGAAATTATATCCATAATATTTTAATTTCACAAATATAACTTTTTTTCGATTAATAAGCATAATTGACAAAATCAATTTTGAGCATAAACAATATCTTAGAATTTCCATTCTGTGGAACATATGATGAAATGGAATGAATGAACAGTGATCATAACTGTTCTTTAAGTATTAATTTTTTCCGAGAAAAGTATCGACTGTATCGAAATTTTGCACGGGACTATTTTATCCAGAATTGAATGGGAAACCATATGAGAATTCTATTTTTCGAAAATCTATCCCACGAAAACAATTTTTGAAGGAAAATCATGATAGATTGTTATTTTCAACCCCTAATAATAAAGTTATGGGATCCAAAAAAATGTGAGAGTAGCACCTACTTAATGATTCATATTATGTTTAGTTTTATGACTCAGTGTTTTTGAGAACTCCTTAAAAATTTAAAAACTGTCAACTCGTCATAGCCTTCTAAAGGCTGTATCTTGGAAGGGGGTCGATTCCGAGAAAAATTATTGGAACTACCACTGCTTATTTTCGTCGAGGAAAACGTGGGAAATCTCTCGGATTCAGATAGAACATAAAAAATGAAGATGACAAGTTCCCATATTTTTTTTCCTAGCGGCCCTCCCTACGAAGATACGACCTCCTAAATGACGCCACTGGAAATCCTTTTTAGTGGAATAAGTTTCAAACTACTCGATATGATTCGTTGAAAATTTGATATGATTAATAGTATTAAAGACATCTTTAATCACCGCACTCGTACATTTTGATGCTTACATTTTTAACACCCTGTATGATAAGGTAAGCTAAAAAACAAATTTGGATACTTTGAACATAAGGCTGAAGAAAAGGTACTCTTGTCAGTGTCGATAAAATGAATCGTGTTCGAAAAAAAATAATGGAATAAGTAAGTAGTTGAAATTTATTCCACTAAAATGAATTTCCAGTGGCGTCATTTAGAATGTCGTATCTTCGTATGGAGGGCCGCTAGGAAGAAAAAATTATGGGAACTTGTCATCTTATTTTTTTATGTCATTTTGACATAAGTTTGTCACACGTTTTTTATCATTATTCAGAAATTAAATTCGATATTTAGGATGAAATACCACTATTTAAATCTATGGGAGATGATTACCTTTCAGTAGGGTCCTGTAGCGGTCTTAGAAGAACAGAAGATTCGAAATCATCACTTGGAACGCCAGACCTGGTTAAAACACCCTCCTGCCCAAGAGCAAGAATTACGTATTTTGTATCTGAATATTGAAGGTATTTATTTCAATAGTTTTAAGTTTCGATTTTGTAAAAACGGCGAGGCAGGTTTTTTCTACTGAGGGTTTTCCCTGTGCTCTGGTATCATACGACAGAATAGTATGGTACCCCGTTTTGCACCACAACCTCAGCTAGGAATTTTTTGTTTCATGTATTGTATTTTGTTAGCTCTTAATTCAAAAGAATATATACGTATATGTTCTATCTGAATCCGAGAGGTTTCCCATATTTTCCGGGACACCCTGTAGAGAAGACAGATCAATGAAAGTGTCATGTAAAAAACTACTGTTCAAAAGATATCGCGATTTAAAATTCACGAAAGAAATAAACGCTGTTGAATCGAGGTCTTTCCTTTCGACCCGCGTCGGGACGAGCGTCGCACTCCTCAACACGGCGCCGGTCTCGTAAACGGATTCCATCGTCGGAAAACTCGCGATAACAGTAACCGTCGATCCGCCGCCACGCAAGCGGCGTCGCGTTGAAACGGAATTTCCACCGGTGCTTTCACCGGAGACGTCGGGGCGCGCGACAAGTGAATTTTCCGATTTTCCACGGCCTAGAGCCGACAAGGGACAAGCGCGCGAAAGTTTTTATGTTGGGACCGTGCGACGACGATAGGGTGAGTTTTTTTCAATTGAATTTGGTTGGAACGAGCATTTGGAAGTCGCGCTGGAGAATGGAAGTTTTTGTAACACAGATCGGGTTGACCTTGAAACGGTTTTTGCTCTCTGGAGAGTTGGAACTCTGCTAGAATTATCCGATGGTTTGTCTCTTCGAATGCAATGAAGATTTATGGGTTGTAATAATTCATAAACGGTATTATATTCACGTGCGAACAGCCAGTATAATTTTCATACGTAATACAGCAAAAAAACGTGTCTAAGGTAAAAAAAACTCACACTTAATCTCATCTATACAGGGTGTCCCGGAAAATGTGGGAAATCTCTCGGATTCAGATAGAACATAAAAAATAAGATGACAAGCTTTTTTTTTCCTAGCAGCCCTCCCTACGAAGATACGACCTCCTAAATGACGCCACTGGAAATTCATTTTAGTGGAATAAATTTCAATTACTCACTTCTTTCATTATTTTTTTTTCGAAAACTATCATTCTATGGACACTGAACAAGAGTACCTTTTCTTTAGCTTAATGTTCAAGGTATCCAAATTTGTTTTTTTCAGCACCTTATTATACAGGGTGTTAAAAATGTAAGCATTTCCCCTGGTAAACTGAACAAGCTAATTGAAATTTAAGTGCGGTGATTTAAGAGATCCTTAATACTATCATCTCAAATTTTCATCATTATATTGTGTAGTTTGAAATTTATTCCACTAAAATAAATTCCAGTGGCGTCATTTAGGAGGTCGTTTCTTCGTAGGGAGGGCCGCTAGGGAAAAAATTATGGGAACTTGTCATATTCATTTTTTATGTTATATCTGAATCCGAGAGATTTCCAACATTTTCCGGGCCCCCTGTATGTTTATAACCATTGTCGATCATGTATATCAATTTAGATATTTTAATATTAGGATGGTTCCTGGTTGAACCGCTTTAGATATTTGTATATACACATAATTATGTATAGATAATCGATGATTTTGGGCTAGACAGTAAGAATTGAATTACATCTTACAATTGCCGATTCAATAGGTATATCCAATTGAGTACTGTTAATAGTCAGTTCAGAATATTCTAAGTAATAAACAGCTTCGATCAATCGGATGAGTATTATTCGCCAAACCTCAACTGTACAGGGTGTTACATAATAGTATGTCACAACTTAAGGGGATGAACCTACGTATGATTTCAAGAAAAAAAGTCCATATGGGGTCCGCAAAAGCTTCGTTACGAAGCTACAGGGTTGGTTTTTTCTTTCTAACTCCTGCAGTTTTTGAGATATTCCGTCCAAATTGAAATGCGAGCTATTTTTCAACAGTCTTCATCATTGCACGTCCTGAATCTTAACTAGAATCTACAGGGTGCTTTCTTTTCAGGAGCCATGTCTCCTTTTTCCTTCTCAAACTTTTTTGCGGTACGCCACTGATCAGCGTAAAATCAATTTTTGATATTTTCATTCAATTTACAAACTTTTTTGACAATTGTAATTTTTTCGTATCTCTAACCGTTTTCGAGTAAAAAATTATTAAACGATTGTATGCATTCGCTCATTTGGAAGCACTTCTGATTGAAAAAATGACTAGTAGGTTTCGATTTTCACATTTATTTACTCATTTTGACAGTTTTTACAATTGAAGCAGTATCTGCTCGAATTGTTCATTAAATTAACGATTAGTTTTAGGACTTTTGAAGTTATTGCCCTAAGAAAAAATGGCCAATTTTACTAACGCCGAATTGGCTGATATCCATTATATGTACGGATTGGCTGACGGAAACACAAGAAAGCTAGGCGATTATATCAGGTGCGCTTTCCAAGTCGAGTAACATCAGACAGGCGAACATTTTCAAATGTCCACTGAAGGTTGATGGAAACTGGCACTTTTACTGCAAATAATATTTAAAAGGTGCCACTAGAACTATGAGAACACCATATATTGGAAGCAGTTTTGAATCGTATCAGTTGAATATTTCACATGTTCTAGTTTGGAGGATTCTCCACGACTTTTCATTGTACCCGTATCATATTCAACGAGTCCAAACTCTACTTTCTGTAAGTGAATCACCCTGTACTTTCTAACGCATTCATTCGCATTTTTCACACCGTAGTAGCGTGGCCTAATGACTTTGGAAACACCACGAAAACTAATCTACACCATTCCCAAGTTCATTTCAGAAAGCGTCAATTGTATTTCAGAATGCGTTAATTTGTATATCAGATTAGTCAATTGTATTCCAGAAAGCGTCAATTGTATTTCAGATCAGTCAATTGAATTTCAGAAAGCGTCAATTGTAATTCAGAAAGTAGGAATATCTTTCAAGAATTTCAGTGACTTTTTTTATACCACATTACATAAACCGAATTTCCAAATATCAGAGTTATCTTGATTTCAGTGTGGTCTTGGGACTGAGGAGGATAAACTGTATTCAAAATTAACATTTCTGGTATATGTAAATATGTGTACCTATAAATTGAATTTCGTATGACCATTTTCGAATTACAATTGACGATTTCTGAAATTGAATTGACTGTTATAAATTACAAGTGATGTTTTCTGAAATGCAATTGGGGATTTCTGAATACAATTGACTAATCTGAAATACATTTGACGCTTTCTGAAATACAATTGACTAATCTGAATTACATTTGACGCTTTCTAAAATACACTTGGAAATGGTGTAGAGGTTTAAGTCCGCTGATCGTGCAATTAACTGATACAAACGATCACAAATGATATTCGAATTATTTATCTATCCATTTTAATCAGATTTATGAACAATAGCCTCGAACCGACAACAGCGTTAAAGTTTTTTATGTTGGGACCGTACGCGACGAGAGGGTGAGTTTCTTTCCAATTGAATTTGGTTGAAACGAACATTTCGCATTCACCCTGGAGAATGGAACTTTTTATACATAGTTCGGGTTGCCCTTCAACTGTTTTTGCTCTCAGGAGTAGTTGAAACTCTGTAGGATGTTCATTTGTTTTATCCGATTAAAATGATTAATACCTCTTTTATAGGTTAGTTAACTATCTACAAACAAACTATTGACCACTTTCTTCTATAACCTAAACCTACCGTTTTCAAAATGTTTTGAATAAACTTGGTAGCAGATGGAAAAATATATTTTTTCATCTTTTGTTGAAATAAATCGGTCTCTGTTCATCCGATTAGAATGATTGATACCTCATTTAAAAGTTAACCAACTATCTATAAATGCCCCATCGACCACTTTTTCTATAGCCTACCGTTTTCGAAATTTTTCGAATAAACTTGGCAGCAGATGAAAAATACATTTCTTAATCTTTTGTTGGAAATAAATCGGTCTCTGTTCATCCGATTAGAATGAATGATACCTCACTTTATAGGTAAACTAATACTCTAAAATGTCCTATTGACATGTTACCTACCGTTTTCAAAATTTTCCGAATAAACTTGGTAGCAGATGGAAAAATACATTTTTTCATCTTTTGTTGAAAATAAATCGGTTTCTGTTAATCTGATCAGAATGATTGGTACTTCATTTTATAGGTTTACGACGAGTGCTATATCGTTTTGCGCATAGGTCTGTAATTTTCGAATTTTGAGCCGAGATAGAGATCTACTTCCCGATGACGAATTCGTGGCCAAAATTTGTTCTGTCTGTGGGTCCGTCCGTTAGCACAATAACATTCGAAGGGATTGTCCTAGAGACTTGAAATTTTCAGGGTGAGTTCGGAAACCCATCTGCTACCAAGTTTATTCGAAAACGGTAGGATATACAAAAAAAGTGGCTAAATAGGTATGTAGAGAATTAATTTGTCTATAAAACGAGGTATCATATGTTTTAATCTGATGAACAGAGATCGATTAATTTCCAAAGAAAGATGAAAAATGATCAGTTTGGTGTCCAGGTGATTTTTGAAGCAATCAAAAAATTGTATAACACTCTCAGATGAAATAGTATTTTTTTCTCCAACCATCAAAAAATGGTGACATTTTTGTACTCTTTTCAGGTGCAAAAGTCATAGATTTTCTTACCGTACAAAAATTCACTCGTTACTTAGCAACACTTTTAATCCTAGGATTAAAAACGCTACTTTTAATCCTTGTAAATGCATTTGAAGTCTACTTGACAATCACTGTCATGATTCTGTGTTCAAATTCATAACCAAATTATGAACGATTTTTCACTAAAACCAATTTTATTGTAATTTTGACTTGGTTGGAGAAAAAATAGTATATATTATTCGGATTAAAAGTGCCTATTTTAACTCGCAATTTTGCATTCGCTCGAATGCGCCTCGCAACTGCAAATATTGCTCGTAAAAAAAGATGCACTTTTAATCCTTATAATATAATATACTATTATTTTTTATCTCAGAAAGTTTTCGTCATAGAAAAAACTCCGTTATCCATTCTCAGCTTCAATTATGTGGCGATTGCGAAAATTATTTTGAATTGTAAAGAATCATTGGCGTAACATTTTCTTCACAAAATTCATTCAGACAGAAGCCTGTACGGACGCCTCTGCTGAAAATAAAAAATAATAATAATGTTGAATTGAAAAAATGTGAACAGAAACAATGCGTCAGAGACCCATAGCCCATAGGAACTTTTTGCCATATCTTAATCATCTGAGGATTACGTTCCTGAACTAATGTAACCTTATTCTGAAACATCCTGTAGTTTTGTTGGTCCCCCTGAACTGAGTTTGAACCTTCTGAACAGTGCCCCATTACCGCCTAGGCTAACATAGGCTATGGTCTAGGGGCGACACGATTTTAGGGGCGGCAAATTTCGGTAAATAAAAAAATTACTTTAACTATGTAGAAATAGCCATCTTCGAAAATGAATATTTTGTAGAAGCTTTATTAGGATATCCTGGTCTTAGGAAATGTGGAACACTTATATTTTAATCCAACACTCGGTAAATTTTATTACCTTTTTCAAAGATCTATAAAAAAATTTATATAATAATGATGTAAATTATTTTTAGCCTTGAAAAGGTAATAAAATTTACCGAAAGATTGGATTAAAATAAAAGTGTTCCACATTTTCTAAGACCAGGATATCCAGAGCCGGAACTAGGATTTTAGCGCCTGTGGCAAACTTTCAAAATGCGCTCTTGAAGAAATTCATTTTTCAATAAGTACATGTTTCTCATAATTGACATTTATTGATTATATTTTGAAAAACTCATTTATTCACAATAATCTTAGTCCAGTCGAATTGTGCTTTCAGCTGGAAAGTTTTGGGGTAGTTTTCATTTCTTTATTTTTTCATGTTTTTGGGGTGCTGAATCCGACTTTGAGATTTGCTAACAGAATTTCGTGACGAAACATAGAAAAAAAACAAACCAAGTAGAAAAATCTCATTCTTGGTCAGTTTTTTGCTCATTACTCGGAAACTATCAACTTTTCGTGAAAAACCTTTTCGAACAAAATGAAAGAAATTTCCTACAAATTGTACTACCACAGCTCAAATTATAGTTGAAAATGAGGGATTTTCTATGACTCACTAAATAAAAAAATTAAATCCTATGGTTCCGATGATGCGATCCTCTTGAAATTTTGCATTAACATTCAGTATATTAACGATTCACAAAAAAAAAATTCACTCTAATCGGATATCTTGTTATGGAAATGTAAAGATTCTTCTTTCAACTATTCCAATTTTCTATGGTTCCGTTCACACTATGGTCACACAATTTTGCATAAAGCTCATTATGAGCATCTTGCATTTCGCCGCAATATTTAATTTCGATTGGTTCCGTTTTGTCTAAAATATTGAGCAACAAAAATTTTGAATGGTTTTATTTTATGCAACACCCTGTGTCGTGTCGTCAGCACACAATTGCGAGACTGATATACTGAATGTTCATGCAAAATTTCAAGAGGATCGCATCAACCGAACCATGGAACAATTTTTTTCTCATTTATTGAGTCATAGAAAATACCTCATATTCAACTATAATTTCAGCCAGAACGGGTTGTCCCTGAAAAAGCTGTGGTGGTACAATTAGTAGGAGGTTTTTTCACGAAAAATTGATAGTTTCTGAGTAATAAGCAAAAAACTGACCAAGAATGAGAATTTTCACCACCTTTTTTTGTATTTTTTTTTCTATGTACTGTCACGAAATATTGTTAGCAAACCTCAGATTTGGATTCAGCCCCCCAAAAACATAAAAAATGGAAGATATCAAAACTACCCCGAGTTTTTTTTTTCCGCTAGGGGTTCTTTAAGCACAAATATAGTACTATAACTGTACTATCTCCCGTATTTTGAAAGGTAATGAACAAAATCTCAATCAACAAAATGAATAGAAAACGATAACAGAAATTGTTATTTCACATTTTGCGCCCCTAGGTCGTTTGCGCCCGTGGCAAATGCCTTCTTCGCCACGCCCACGGTCCGGCTCTGAGGATATCCTAATAAAGCTTCTACAAAACATCTTCGAAAATTTCGCACATTTGATTTGATAAAATGAGCGAAGCAATACAGAAAGTTTACATAGGTATAAATGAATTAGTTTTGTATTATGAGTTATTGGTTGTATATCGTAGGATTAAGAGATCAATTTGATCGATTTGAGGAGAGAGCGAAGATCAATTCTGGATTTGAGAAATATCGAAGTGAAGAAAGAAGAGCCACAACAAGAACTGTTCCTGCTGATGAAACACTAGTGGGACATACTGTTTTGAGTGGAAGGGAAACTTCAGAGTAGGGGGTTATTTTGTTTTAATTGACTATCTAACAGGATCATTGAATGAGAGTTAAACTTGCTACAAGGGTTTTGCTGTGAAGTTCTCCTTTTTGTTAAAATTGCAATGGATTAGTTTTGAAGAATTAGGAGTAGCGGTTACTAATCTCATCTCTAGTTTTCCTGACGATTTAGATGAAAAACTTTACGATGTTTGCACTTCAAATCCTACTTAGCTCAGTTGGAATAAAGTCGAAAAACTCTACACGAGATGAATACCTTCTTTAGTAGTGATAAAAGCCTAGGGCAAGTGTTTCCCCATATCGATATTACAATTAGAATGTTGTTATGCATTTTTGCAACGAACTGTTCAGCATTGAAGCGAATTTTATCGTATTTGCGATCTAGCATGTCTCAAGAGCGTTTGAATTCTCTGGCCGTTTTGTGCATTGAAGCTGAGTTGTTAAAAAATTAGACTTCGAAGTAGTGTTTCAACAATTTGCGGAAAAGAAGGCAAGAAGAAAACCATTATTAGTTTGATGATGAAAACTGTAATTTTTTACTATGAAATATACACTCTGAAACATTAGATTGTTTTATTTCCAGATAGATAATTGTCTTTATCAACTTCAGCAAAAATCGCGTATTTAGAAAGGACCCCGCACATTTTTGTATGAGAATTGGCTCCCGGTGGATTTGGCTGAAAATTTGATATGATGTTCTACTAATTCTTCTGACCAAATGTCTCTACAGTCACGAAGCTGAAAATGTATACTTCTAGGAGTTTTTAGCGATTTTTTGTATCCATTATGGCTTGCGTATTACCGTTCACACAGAAATGTTTGAGAATATTTCATGATTATTGAAAGCAGATTCTGTCAATTCGAAATATTTTCAACATTTCTGTGTGAACGGTAATACGTAAGCCATAATGGATACAAAAATCGCTAAAACTCCTAGAAGTATGCATTTTTCAGCTTCGTGACTGTGGAGACATTTGATCAGAAGGGTTAGTAGAACATCATATCAAATTTTCAGCCAAATTCACCGGGAGCCAATTCCCATAAGAATAATGGAATAATGGATACAAAAAATCGCTAAAAACTCCTAGAAGTATGCATTTTTCAGCTTCGTGACTGTGGAGACATTTAATCAGAAGGATTAGTAGAACATCATATCAAATTTTCATCCAAATCCATCGGGAGCCAATTCCCATACAAAATGTGCGGGGTCCTTTGAATTTTTTAAATTCTCTTTACTCAGAGGGGCGGCAAATTGCTTTTGGCCCAAAAGAGGAAAAGAGTTTAATCCGGCCTTGCTTCTGAAAAATAAATGTGATTCAACTAATGTATGACAGATCTATTCCAACATCAAATACATACGTTTATCACTATTATTTCAAGAGATTCAGGTGTGGAACTGTGCTATATTTCCTTTTTTCGGAGTTGTTCAGAGAAGGATGTCGTATGTCTAAGCCCAGAGTGGTCTTCAACGACTTGGTTGGACACACTTATGATGAATCTGTAGTCATTTTGTCTAGCCGTCTGTCTACCAATAACTCTTCGAGCGGAAATGAGAAAGGGAAAAACTTTCAGGGTAGGTACAGGCAGGGTCGGAATGGTTCGATATTCTATATAATACAAAGTCTCTCGCAGAATTTGATCGAGATTCCTCTGAAACATCTGATACTTCAATTCTGCAACAGAATGATCTACTTCTAGGATCTCTTCGGTCTTAACCAACTTTTCTCAACCTAACCTAACCTAACCTAACTTTCAGACTCAAAATTTGGGTAAGCATGAATCAAATTGTGAAACCAAATAAAATTATATCGTAAAGAGGAAAAAAGGAATGGATCTTACTCTGGATTGGTTTTGTGGACATAAATTTCTTCATGAGTAGCTCTCTTTATTTTTAAAATATTCCGTAAATTATCAACAGTCCAAATTCATTTACTTAACCAAGCAGTGAAATTTTATCGAGCACTCCATATCAAACCTTCAGGACCTACAAAAAAGATATATTAATTACTATTCAATGATTAATAGCTTGTAATATTAATTACCTTGATATATTCTGATATTATGGAATAAGAAAGGGTGAGTGTCTCATTAATTAAAACTAGGAACCACAAAATTATCTACGCTGTCTGTGTTTATAGGAGTTATCCTGCGATTTTGAGAGTGCACAGCAATATTGTCCTGGGACCGAAGTAAAGGGTTTTTCAATAAGATGCGTTATTTCGATATTCAAATAAAAATGCTATTTTTTCTACAAGCGTGCACTTTCATTCTCTTTCCCGCACGTATTTCAATTCGTAAAGAGTCACATTACCAAACAGTTTGGGAAAAACCCCTGCTATTCCATTACCGCACGCAAATGCGTGTGGTAATGGATTAGCAAGGGTTTTTCTCGCACGCTTTTTCTAAAGAATAAACTGAATAATGATATATCTCTATGCCACCGACGACGTTACTATGGAAACGGCATGTGAATAAGAATTAATACATTGTCATTATATTATGTGTATTTAGAATGATCAATTCACATTTGATCTGTATGTTGAAATCGATCTCGTATAAGCGTTTGTAGAAAAAATATTGTTCCTAACTCGTGCGGAAAGTGTTTTTCCCGCACTTGTTAGGAAAATAACTATTTCAATATAAATTATCGGATGTTTACGTTTACAAGACCATATCCTTTTAATGAAATTTTCTATAACCAAATCGCAAAGTGGCTGCCCTATGTCCTCGATAGCTTAACGAATTTCATCTTTGAGGTCTTGAATCGATGCTGGGCTATTGCAGTAGATCTTCTCTTTCACGCGGCTACAAAGGAAGAATCGCAAGGGGTTAAATCACAAGATCTCGGTGGCTAATTGTGATCACTTCTTCGAGAGATAACACGGTCCGGAAACTTTTTCCTCAAAAGATCAATGGTTTCGTAGCTTGTGTGTCACGTCGCGCCGTCTTGTTGAAAGTAAACGTTGTCCAGATCAATACTATCCAATTTCGGCCATAAAAAATCATTGATCATCTCTCGATAGCGCAATCCATTCACCGTAACTGTTGCTCCAGCCTCATTTTCGAAAAAGTAATGTCCAATGACTCCGCCGAACCATACACAGTCACACGTTGAGGATAGAGAGGCTTTTCAACAATAACTCTTGGGTTTTCCGAGCCCCAGATGCGACAATCTTGCTTGTTGACGAAGACACCGAGGTGGAAAAGGGCCTCATCACTCAAGATCATTTTCGATGGAAAACTGGATCATTTTCATGCATTTCAACGACCCAATCAGCAAAGACCGGCTTGAGTTCTTGTGTTAATAAGCCTCAAGACCCAAATCTTTATGCAAAATACGGTGTAATGACGTTCGTGTAATGCCTAATTCCAGAGAACGACGAGGAATGGATAAACCTGGGTTTTCCTCAACACTTTCGGCTACAACAGCAGTATTCTCGGCTATTTCTGAGCGAAGTGCACGAGTTTTATTCTTCACATCACTAACTTGTCCCAACAGCTCGAATTTTTCCATCAATTTCTTTAGTGCGGTCCGACAAGGTGCTTCACGACGACCCAAAAATGTTCGAGTTTCACAACCGTCTCTGTCAAATTTTCACCATTTTTATAGTAAATTTCAAACGTGACATCTACCGAAATAGCGGGCTATTCAAAATAACACCTCTTATTCGAAAACCCTTTAGAAATCAAACATTCAGAAATATGTGGAGACAGATGAAAAAACCCCAGGTAGCGCCAATAGTTTATTACATCGGTATATATGACCAACAGTGTTAATTATTATAATTATATAATCGTTGTAGTGATTAATTAAATGCTCGTATATTTCTGCAAAGAAATTTGACATCGATCTTATACAGGGTGTTTCCTAAACATGCGGCAAAAACTCAGGGGTTGTTCCTTGGACTATTTTATGCATGTTTTTTCCTTTGATGATTTTTGAAAAACCTCTTTGTTTCGAAGATACAGGGCTAACAACATTTTTCATATTTTTAAAATTAATAATAGTTCAAATAAAAATGCGTACCGCACTGTGTTTACTAAGTAGGTACAATTTATTTTTAAATTTGTTTAACAACATTCCAATTACTTAAAACGGCCAGTTTTTTGACTTAAAATTGATAAGTTCAGATGGTAAAGGAATACAGATTAAACACGGTTTTCATTTGAATTCGTTTTGTGATGTATTAGCAATTAACATTTTATCTTTGACTATTATGAATCGCTATACACTGGCTAGAGGTGGTCATTTCCAACAGTTTTTGTAGGTAAAGTTAAATTTTCATGTAATTTTTCATAATAAAATGTTATTATCTTAAATTTTGTTTCCCCTGTATCTTCGAAACAAAGAGGTTTTTCAAAAATCATCAAAGGACAAAATATTCTTAGAATAGTCCAAGAAGGAACAATCCCCTGAATTTTTGTCGCATGTTTAGGAAACACCCTGTTTATTAATTACATAGACGTATTCTGATATTATGTAATAAGAAAGGGTGAGGCTCATATTAATAGTTCGCCCTTGAAGGTGAGTGAGAGTTCTTATCGCTCCTTAAAGGTGACCTCAACTCTCACTCACCCTCAATAACGAACTATGAATACGGTCCTAAGTACTGTATGAATTTTCAGACAGTTTTTTACTTCGTACGGAACGGTTTCTATCAATTAAAACTAGGAACCACAAAATTATCTACGCTGTCTGTGTTTATAGGAGTTATCCTGCCAGTTTGAGAGTGCACAGCAATATTGTCCTGGGACCGAAGTATCTAATTTTCTATACGCATGAAATAACTTTTATGGTACACTCGGCGCAGCGACCGTACATTCATGTAGACAATTACCCCGCGACAAATTCATTGTGTTTGCTTCTCTTGCTATGAACCGTGAAGGTCAAGAACGTAATCTCACTTTCATCCAATATGCCCATAAAACTATATTATTTTTGGTTGGAATACGTTGCAATGAAATATTATAGTGTATTCTTTGCTGATATCAGAAGATAAAATGAACAAAAAAGTTTATGCTCTTTATTACTGGCAATATTTCTACCTCACATTTGATGAAGAGTTACGAGATAGCATGAAAGAGGCATTTAAACTATGGCGATAAATCATATAACAGAATAAAATCGGAATTATTTTGCTGTTTATTCAATCTTTTCTAGAAAAAAATTATATAGAATCTATGGGATATCCACGAAGAACCTTACATTCTTCTATCATAGCTAAAGGGTTTTCCAATAAGAGGTGTCATTTTGATATTCAAAGAAAAATTCCATTTTTCAATATGAATGATCGGATGTTTATTTCATTATAAAGAAGAAGCTATGCCGTTAATAGTGGAAAATAACATCAGGCAAATGACCACCACGACCACACTTACAGGACCATATCCTTTTAATGAAATTTTCCATAACCAAATCGCAAAGTGGCTGCCCTATGTCCTCGATAGCCTCACGAATTCCATCTTCGAGGTCTTGAATCTTGGCGTAGACCTTCTCTTTCACGTGACCCCCAACGAAGAAATCGCAATGTGTTAAATCACAAGATCTCGGTGGCCAATTGTGATCACCTCTTCCAAAGATAACACGGTCCGGAAACTTTTCCGATAAGGTGCTTCACGACGACTCAAAAATGATCGAGCTTTACGAACCGTCTCTGCCAAATTTTTCACCATTTTTATAGCGAATTTTAATGATTTCAACGCGTTCTTGAAGCGTGTATCGTTCCATTTTTATTAATGGCGTAGTTTCTACTTGTCAAATGTCCAAAAATGACAGCTTTAAACGTGATATCTACCGAAATAGCGGCCTATTCAAAATAACACCTCTTATTGGAAAACCCATCACATAATAAATGACACAAAAAAATGAAAGCTGTTAATGATTCATTCAGTAGAAGACAATTTTTTTTAGAAGAGATAAATTTCTGAATGCTATGCTATGCTGTGCATTTTGCAATAGCAAAATTAATGAACGATAATTTTTCGAACTATAGTTAGTAGGTTATTGATCATTGTAATCATATTAAAGTGTTTAAAGCTTCTTTGATGTTTTTGTTATGACACAAGGCTTTTTACAGCTATCTCATCGAGCATCTTGTCTTGTCGAAGACTATCTTAATAACTTTACATTCTTCTTCCATAGTCACATAATGAATGACACAAGAAAAATAAAAGCTGTTAATAATTCATTCAGAGGAAGAAAAATTCTTTCAGAAATTTTCATGGAAATGAGAATAAAAGAGATCAATTTCTGAATCCTATGCTACCTATTTTGTGCATTTGTTCTCACAGCAGAATGAATGAGCGATTGTTCTTTTCAACTACATTTAGGATTTAATCATTACAGTCACATACTGCTCGAAATGTAGGAAGAGCCTCAAAAATAATTCACCAAAATGAGGCTTACGATATGATCAAAGTGACCTGCATATTCTAGACTCGAAAACGTCTGTTACCTGTTTGGTTTTTCGTTTTTCGGCCATAGTTTTTGATTTAATAATAGTATATTATGCAGTACAATGAGCAATTATTCGCGAGGTGTTATTCACCGAGTGAATAACAGCCATTATACGCGACTAGCATACTATACTTTATCTAAGACTATTGAATATATTTCTTGAAGATTTTAACATTTGGCGACCGCGACAAGACCCTTCTATGACAAGCGTGGAAAAGTCCAGTTGACACATGAGAAATTTTTGGAGAACTGGTCATTGTATAATTTGTAATAGAAAAAGCTTTAATTTATATAATGAAGCAAGATTTGGCCCTCGATTGACAAGGTATACCCATATTTGTTAGTTGGAGTACTTTAGGATACTGATGAAATACCAATTTAAAGAATATTATATCAAATTAAATAATAAATTATATTTTATTATTATATATGTACAGGGTGTCCCATTACTCGACGTCAACCCGGAACCGGTGAAAAGGCAAGTAATGCTGGTTATCAGAAAATATAAAAAAAATCTAAGTTGCATGATTTTAAAATAATGCGCATTTAAAAAGACACGCAAAATTCCTCACCCTATGACAGTCTTTTCGCTCCTGTTGCCACAAATATCAACTTTTTCCAACTTTTTTCTTTGCTGTGTAACCTTGAATAATGCTTGTCTAAACTGTAATCAAAATTTTGATACCAGCTGATCTAGGTTTCATAAAAATAGGGCTTACTTCTCAGAAAAAAATTCGAAATAAACAATTGCCTAGTTTCAACTGACTGTATTGAAAAAAAATGTACTACGTAGGTTTGGCATGTTTTTTCAAAAGTTGGCGCATTTAGTGAGGATTCCAAAATGGTATAATACTTGTCTAATTATAGCTGCCGTAGTTCAAATTTATTTTCGATTGCCTTCGAATACACTTTTTCGTTAACTGCTTCCCAGTAATAGAGTCCAATGTATTCAAGTCCAGTGAACGGGCCGGCCACGAGATTGGACCAGAACGTCCGATCCATCTTCCGGGAAAAAATGTTACCAGAAAAAAAAATTTTCAGGGAAATTTCTCAGGAAAAAATTTTTCTGGAAAAATTATTTTCTCTGGAATTTTTTTTTCTGATAACATTTTTTCCCGGAAGATGTATCGGACTTTCTGGTCCAATCTCGTGGCCGGCCCGTTCACCGGACTTGAACCCATTGGACTCTATTACTGGGAAGCACTTAACGAAAAAGTGTATTCAAAGGTAATCGAAAATAAATTTGAACTACGGCAGCTACAATTAAACAAGTATATTATACCATTCTGGAATCCTCACTAAATGCGCCAACTTTTGAAAAAACATGCCAAACCTACGTAGTACATTTTTTTTTCAATACAGTCAGTTGAAACTAGGCAATTGTTTATTTCGAATTTTTTTTCCGAGAAGTAAGCCCTATTTTTATGAAACCTAGAGCAGCTGGTATCAAAATTTTGATTACAGTTTAGACAAGCATTATTCAAGGTTAGACAGCAAAGAAAAAAGTTGTGAAAAGTTGATATTTGTGGCAACAGAAGCGAAAAGACTGTCACAGGGTGTGGAATTTTGCGTGTGAATGCGCATTATTTTAAAATCATGCAAATTAGATTTTTTTTTATATTTTTCTGACAAGCAGCATTACTTGCCTTTTCACCCGGTTCCGGGTTGACGTCGAGTAATGGGACACCCTGTATATAAATTATATCTGACAGCAGTGAATTATAATCTCATTATTCCCTTGTGATTAATGGGTATTATTAAGGCCGAGCACAGATTTTACCACAGTCGTGGATAAAGGTATTATTGACGTATGTACCTTTTTGAAAAGCCAGCAAAACAGGGAAGATTTCCATACATTTATACACCAAGTTCATTACCTATAGGTACTTTTTTCGAGTAATTCTCAATTCTATCATCAAGATTTAATTAGGAAAACAGGAGCAGGCTATTCATAACCTGGTATATCTTGGGTTATCAGATTTTTTAGTGAATACTTTTTCGCAAGAAACAAGGACCATCTCCTTAGCTTTAACAGAATTATTAAAGAATATTTAGAGTTGAAAATTATTCATAGCCATACATTTTCGGTTAACCATACCACTATACGCATTTTGCTGGAAATAGCGTCTAGTATATCCCGTTCAACGGATCACGTCGCATTGCCAAACACCCTGTATAATAAAATAACGAAAATTATTTAATTCCCGAAAATTCTAAAATTAAATAATTTTTCACAGCTGAAAATGACAATATTATAAATTATTTCAGGTTTTCTCGACCGCTCAGATAGTACTTTAACAATATTTTGAGTAATTCTCTATTTTATTATGGGAGTATTCAGTGAAGTCCCTGTATGTATATACCAGAGCTGTGCCGAAGCCTTGTGCTTAGTGCTCGTGAAAGCACTCGAAGCACTTTTGTGCTCGTAAGCACTGTGCTCGTAAGCACTGTGCTCGCGAGCACTTGATTGAACCAGTGCTTAGTGCTTGGTGCTTCGCGAATTTTTCGAAAGGGCTTAGTGCTTAGTAATTCGAAAAAGTGCTCCCGAGCACCAAAGTGCTCCCAAGCACTAAGCCCTTCATGGACTCGTTGGAACATGGAAATAACAGACTATCGCATGCTTCAAATAGACAAAGAACTAAAATATTTTTTTTCGTTTCACTTCTATAGATAAAAATTTGTTCATTTTTTCTTGCATTACAAACACTGGTGTTAAAAAAACAATCTCGCTGTATGTTATGGACTTTGTGGTTTTTACGTTTTCATTATTTTGACAAGAAAAACAGATTGTTATGATGTTATGGCGGAATTTTTTCAGGAAAGCGCTATGGAACAATGCGACCTTTTTTCAACATACGATTCAGGTATCTTTTATCATGATTTCAAGTAATTTATTGGCGAATATTTCAGTTACAGTTTGTTAACTGAATGAATGCCATATAGAGCTCAGAAAACCATAAGAAACATCTCCATTTGATTTGTTGACAAGACGTCACTCTTTCTCTATAACTTTTTTTGGTATGTCGTCATGGTAACCTGCCTGTATATCCGGAATTTATCGTAAGTAATATCATAAGGGCATCTAATTTTTCCGAAAAGAATCGAAAAAACACGTTGCTAAGTGATATTTTGACAAGAAGCATGAGTGCTGGTGGCAACAAAATCCGAGTCGAAGACGAGGATTTTTGCACCTGCACGAATGCTTTTTGTCAAAAAATATTACTTAGCAATGTGTTTTTTCGATTTTTTTCACAGGAAAAATTAGATGCCCGAATGGTATTTGACAAGACTATTTCCTGAGTGACAACAACTGTCAAGTTTTGCCGCGGGTAAACGCAAATAAACTGCTTACAGGTCCTGCCAAACAGTTTTTCCACCTAGAAACCATTTGTAATTCAAAATTGCTCGTTTCTGATTGGTGCAAATTATGACGAGGGAAATGGTCAAAAATAATTATTTCGTGGACCTAAAAGGTGATTTTAATATGTACAAAATTGAATATAAATGACCAATTTTAATGTTCAATTGATGCTGTTTCAGTGTGCTATTTCCATGAACAAACGAACATAGCATTCAGAAGCGATAGAGTAATGTCAGAACTCAACAGTAAAATAGAAATACAATAGAAATTTATATTATGTCAGATGTATGTCTTGTGAAAAATAAGAGTTTATTTCAATCAAGAATTTAAATACAATTCATATTGATGTCGTCGTAAAAATCTTGTAATCAGCCCAGTTATTAATCTGGCGACTAATGGTCTCGAACTATTAATGCGTGAGCGGAGCGAACGCTTTAAAATATCTTGACCATTAGTCGCTCTTTTAAATAACCTAGTTGATTAAATATCTATTGAACGACTCGCTGAAAAAAACCTATTGTCAATTTCAATTACGTCCAGTTCAAAACACGATAACATTAAAAAGAAAAAATCAAAATTCCAAACTAAGAGATATTTGGATGGAAAATATTAAGTTTGATTTTGAAAAGTGCTTAGTGCTCGGTGCTCGTGTAAACGAATTACTTTCCAAAAGTGCTTAGTAATCGCGAGCATTCTTCAAAAATAAGGGCTTAGTGCTCGAGATTCCGGAGCACTTTTCAATAGGGCTTAGTGCTTTGTGCTCGAAGCACTTTTCTTCAGTGCTCGGCACAGCTCTGGTATATACCAATCGATATCATCAAAGAGCATCTTAACAACACCTGTGTGCGTCGAGGAGGAAATACCGCCACTATTCAACTTCGAATATCTGCGAATGTAGTTCGCAGAAAGTGTTCGTTAGATGCTATTCAAGAACTCACATGTGTTCATTATACGAAATTAGGTTTCAGAAATATTAGGTGCCCTATAGTCAAACTTTATCGAACTATAGAAAGTTCAATGCTCCGGCCCCGCTAGTTTACCTCGTTTCTTGAAAAACCCTCACTTCTTCTCCATAGTATTTTTTTCACGTCAGAGAATATGATATTCTTTATTTACAGGGTCCGTCCCTCGGAGTGTAACCTATTCGAAAGGACACAAATTCGGTTAGGAAAATTATTTTCATTTTATATATCACAAATTAAATTTATTGTGCCAAAAAACCCCTGTATACGAAATTTCATGAAAGAATTTCGAAGCAGTCAAAACATATTAAAGAAAACGCGAAATATTTTTTCAACTTTAACACCCTGTATCTCGGAAACGAAGCATTTCCGGACCCATGTTCATAGGAACTTTTTTGCTTAAAATGATGTGATCTTACACCCATTGCAGTTTGTCGGTAACAAATCAGAACACTCTGTATATTCTTTTGAAATTAAGAGCTAACATAATAATACCATACATAAAACAAAAACAAAAATCTCCAACTGAGGTAAGTGCAAAACGGGGTACCATACTATTTTTTCGCAGGATACCAGAGCTCGGGATGTAAGACAATTTAGCAACAACTTTATTATTTTAAATGGGACATCCGGTATTTTTTTTTTCATGGTACTCCATAAAATATTAAATCTATCCACTTTAACTTTTTCATACCTGTGATGTATCGACTCGTTGGGTAACTTATGACTGGTCGAAATGAGTGAGCGAGTATGCGGTGTTCAGTTGGACAGCCATAAAAGACAGTAGAACACGGACAGTGATCGCGAACAGAGAGAATTATAAAAAATCTGAGAGTGAGCAAATAATAGTACATTATATACCGCTGGACTGAAGTAGTACATACATTTAATCCTGAAGGTAAAGTTTATGGCCCGACCGCAGGAAGGGCCATAATTTACCTGAAGGATTAAATGTACTTCAGTCGCAAGGTATATACGATACTTTTCGTACTTCCGGTATGATTTTATTAATTATTTCAATAATTTCAATCAGGTTTTTCTCTCTTCAACTTATTTAATAAACTATATTTAAAATAAGTTACCATAGTAACATTGCGTTGTGACAATTATAATTTAGAAACATTGTCATTACTAGTGTCATTGTAAAGAAACATTGTTATTGATAATTGTTGGTATCATGAGTGAAGAAGGTGTATCTGATATTGATAAAAGAGCAGCCGAAGTAGGTGAAGTATTGTTGCCACCGAAATCTAGAAAACTATACGAGCAGCAGTACGATGCTTTTAAAAAGTGGTGCCGCTTAAAAAATGTGAGACAACCTACTGAAAATGCGCTGTTAGTCTACTTCAATGATAAATCAAAAGCGGTTTGTGTCTCAACTCTCTGGGCACATTACTCAATGCTGAAATCGGTTTATAACATTAGAGAAGATATTGATATAAGTAAATTTCCAAAATTATTATCTTTTTTGAAGAGAAGAAATGAGGGATTTAAGCCAAAGAAGTCAAGAATTCTCAGCAGGTAGATCAGTTCTTACGAGAGGCTCCGGATGATAAATATTGAATGCTTAAGGTAAATTTGGAAATTTGTTTATATTCATTATATTATATTTTAAGAAATCAATTTTTTGTAGGTTGCACTTATTTTGGGCGTTGCGGGAGCTTGTCGTGGAAAAGAGTTGTCACAATATTAATTTGAATATTAACTTTAATTACCATTCTAATTAATTATATTTTTCAATAAAATATCCCTTAAATTCGTTTGTTTGTGATTTAATCGTTCCGGGAGTTTCGTCAATATTTAATCCCGGAGGGGTCATCTAATATTATCGACAAAACACCCAAACTTGGAAGTTTACCCCCTTAGTTTTGGAGTAGCCCCCATTTTGAATTCACTTTTTTATTTTCGTTGACCCTTCCAAATAATACCGATTTCTTTGGACATAATTATGTAACTTACAGATATGATGTGAGTGTTGTTCTGTAGCTAATATCCTTGCGTATTAAATCATTAAAAAAAAACTATACTTCAATGTACTAGTTCTTGTACTATGGCGGATTTACTGAGAAAATCAGTACCTACATATTTTCACTATCACCTTTTTTAAAGAATTTTTTTTTCAAGTTGAATGTTTTTATATTGTTATACTTCAATGGAAGGTGGTAGTATAATCTTTCAAAAAACATTTTTTCACATCTGTAGGACCTTTATGTCCAAAGAAATCGATATTATTTGGAAGGGTCAACGAAAATAAAAAGTAACTTTAAAATGGGGGCTACTCCAAAACTAAGGAAGTAAACTTCCAAGTTTGGGTGTTTTTGTCGATAATATTAGGTATATTTGATGACCTTATCGCTAACTCATGACCAAACACACTGTATTTATAATTTAATGTAGAAGAATATAGTTTTTGATTATTTATCATATTTTTGAGTTTTATTCAAGATGATGATTATTTAAACATTTAAAAGTTATATAAAGAAAGACTGATAAAAGTTTCATAGATTTGTTTTTGTTAGTTACAATTGCACTCAATTTTTGTGTCATAAGATTTTCTGATATTCATATTCGCAAAACATTCGCAGAAATTTTGCGGATGCGAATGCAAATACAAATATTCAAAATATGCGAATATATGCGAATGCGAATATTCGTTACAACTCTACTCTATTACCTTACCATCCGACGGCTTTGTATACGTAATGCGCATGCTCCGCAGCCAACTTTTGGATTCATAACGGCTGCTTTTAACAGCTGATGTTCAAAGTGTTCCCAATATTTGCATAGAAAACTTTGTAAATTTTGAGTCAACAGGCCCGAAGTTTTGGTGTTTAAGGTAATTTAAGAGACACAGAGCCGGTATTATTAATGCCCGTACGCATAGTAGATGCTCAGTCAGATCTCGTACTCAAAAAGATCTTAGGCTCGTATTCATAGTTCGCCCTTCAGGGTTAGTGAGCGTTTGTATCGCCCTTATGAATACTAGTAATAAAGGTGACCTCGACTCAAGCAAAGGGCGATACAAACTCTCACTCACCCTCAAAGGTGAACTATGAATACGAGCCTAAGATCTTCTTGAGTACAAGATCTGACGGAGCATCGACTATAAGTACGGGCATTAATGCAGTGGTTGCAGTAATTGACGAACCGACGATGAATAGAGGAATGCATTTTTTTAAAGTGCCCTGCATTAATTTATTAGTTTAGTATCATTACCTTGCCAAAGAGGCGTGCTTATATTTAGTTTTGTATGTTTTAAAGATGTAATTCCTAGCTTAAGTACCAGTTTTTGATAATAAGGTTCCCACATTATATTATTCTTGTATTATTCAGAATAAAAATATGATTTCTTTAAAAACAACATAGTTTTCAGACTGTTTTACCCAATAAATACTCAGTTTTGCAGAAAAATAAGGTAAAATGGTTCGTCTCTGCCTAAAAAGACCTTAAAACAGATTTATGTGTGTCGATGTTGCTTAACGATTCTTTAACATTGACTTGGGCTTCAATTTATATGGGATGTCAATGTTGTACTATTCATAGGGTAACATTGACACCGGACAAAATTAAAAAAAATTTTTTTTTTGGATAATGTAAACATTAGAACATTACGTACATCATTGCTTGGTATTACTACATAGTATGCCTATCTCAGAAAATTTTCAGAGATTAAATAAAAAAATTCCGATCTAAAGAAGAAAGAAATTATGAAGTTATGTCAATGTTCGCCCGATTTACCTTAGTGAGATATGCCAAATTTCCATGCCAAACCATGGTGAACGGACTATAGATTTAAATGTGAAATTATTTTGAAAATGTATCTTACATCGCCAAATATCGATCCACCAAATTTGAAATCTTTACCATCAATAGTTTCCATTATAATCTTATAGGCCACTCACGTTGGGACACCCGAGATATGTAGGTATATGTAATATTGCTGATTATTAATAGAACGGGTGAACGGTTCTATGACTCAATTATTTAGATATATCAGTTATGATTATGTATCAAATTACTGTATCAAATATGAATGTATATTTTCGATATTAAAATCAAGGGATGACCTTATTTTTATTTTTATCTTCGTTCCGTATTTCCTTGAATATTTCTTTCAGAGCAGAATTTGTATGTACTATACTTCCGCAAAATTTCATCGATTAGATGCGGTAGTCAATATGCCATCTGCTCATATTAATGTTCAGATGATATATTTTTATATCCCACTATATTTCAGGTCTATCGACCGAAAATCTGTTTCGAGGAAATGACTGAAGTGTTCACGGAAAATTTCAGATATTATACAGGGTGTTTGGTAACTAGACGTGATTCGTCGAAGGGAATATATAGGACCTCATTTGCAGCAAAATGCATGTGATGAAGCATGTTCCGAAAATCTATGGTTACGAAGATACGACGGTTTTTGAGGTTTCTCAAAATTTTCTGCTTCGTTATCGAAAATAATTAATTTTGTGAAAACGACTCGACTATAAATATTCGAAAAAAATGTTTACATTCTCATTCTCATTTCTTGCGAAAAAGTATTCACATAAAATTCTGACAACACGTGATATACAGATAAAAGCTGCACCTGTTTTCCTCATGAAATCTTGAAAAAATTGAGAACTATTCGAAAAAGCTATCATCATGAGTTGAAACAATTTTGACATTTCACTTGGTAGTGCAGAATCTAAATTTTTTAGAACATGAATGTAGGTGTGAAATTCTGGACGAAAAATAGATTTGAATATGAAATTTCATTTTGTTTCAATTCCTCTAATTCCGAGGTTTTTTCAATAGTATTTGTATAGAGTATCACGTTAGATATACAAATATCCAACATGTTCAATTGTGACCATTACCAGAGTGATTTAATAATATATAAAATCATAATAACAAATAAAACATCATAACAAAGTAAAAAAAACGAGTGAAACAAACATATCAAATATTTTCGAACAAAACGATAGTAAGAAACTGAAATAATATTTTTGATCGTCCGTTTTCCTTAAACTAGTGCTACATCGTTTTGTCCGAATGTCTGTAATTCTCGAATTTAGGGCCGAAAATTCTCTCAAACGATAGTGTTCTACTCCCGTTCATTAGCAAAATAACTTTCGAAGGGATTGTCCTAGAGACTTAGAATTTTCAGGGTGAGTGGTTCTCAAATGGCTCGGTTGAGCTCGTTAACCAGCCAAATCGTACAGAGTGTTCCATAAAATATGGCAATTCAAAATTTTTGTTCCTCAATATCCCAGACAAACCGAAACCCATCGAAATGTTGCGGCCATGTGCAGGGTGCTCATAATAAGCTTCATGCAGTATTTTTGTGACCAAAGAAGAATCTCTAATTTCCATAATAGGAAAACCGATTTAAGTGAAATTTATTGTTTGAATCAAGACTTATATACTGAATATTCTTGCAAGATTTCAAGAGGGTCACATAATCAGAACCATAGAATTAAATTTTTTTAATTATTCATTTTTTACATTAGTCCAGAATATAATTCCGATTGTGCTGAGATTCTGCATTTATATATTTGGTATCAATCTCAAGCTCCTGCTCAGGGCTTTTTTTTATTTTTTTTAATTTACTTTACACTTAGAAGCGCAATAACCGCTTACGAATCACGAGTGAAAAAGAGGATATCTGAATTACTTGAAAAAGTCTTTTACCTATTCAGTTTTTTGGCCATACTTTTTGATTGCATGAAGGACTTATTGACGTATGTATCTTTTTGAAAAGCTTACGAAACAGGGAAATTTTTCCTTACATTTGTACACCAAGTTCATGATAGTTTTTCGAGTAATTCTCAATTTCTTCATCAAGATTTCATGAGGAAAACAGATGAGATATTTATATATATTATACTAGCTTTTACCCGCGACTTCGTCCGCCTACCGACCCTCTAAGTTAGAAAAGTGATCAAATACTAACTTGAAGTCTTAGTAACACTCAGTTAAAAAAAACATCAAAATCATTTCAGTAGCTATGGCGTCATGCGCTTCTTGACACGATCACGCCAGATTTCCGCGGGAATGAGGTATTTTCCCGCCGTAAAAAGTAGCCTGTGTCCGTGCCTAGGATCCTATTTTTATATTAACCTTAAGTCTTATGAAATCCGTTCAGAAGTTAAGGCGTGAATGAGGTAAACTTTTAAAACAAACGATTAAAAATCACTAACTTAATTAGTCTTCTGCCTACTGCCTACGCCTTAAGTACGATAGCCCATATCCTTTTCTAGGTTACTATCTATCACCTAAATGAATTTCCTCAAAATCCGTTCAGCCGTTTAGGCATGATAGAGCAAAACTCCCAGCAAAAACCATAAAAAAATCACTAACTCAATTCAGTTTTCTGCCTACTTCCTACCCCCTAAGTACGATGACGTGATCATTTTGATCTTATATCCGTTTTTAGGTAACCATCTATTACCTTACTAAATTTCATCAAAATCTGTTCAGCCGTTTAGACGTGAAAGAGCAAAAGTCCCAACAAAAACGACTAAAAATCACTAACTCAATTTAGTTATCTGCCTACTGCCTACCCCCTAAGAACGATGGCGTGATTATTTATAGCCTATGACCATTTCTAGGTTATCATCTATCACCATACCAAATTTCATCAAAATCCGTTCAGCCGTTTAGGCGTGAAAGAGTAACAGACAGACAGACAGACAGACAGACAGCATTTATAATATTAGTATGGATTTATGGGGAATGTTTACGTTGCTGTAGTTGAGTTCGTACACAATCTATCCTCAATATCTTCCTTGAGCTCTTAGCTGGCGAAATCCGTTAGTTAGTTTCGAATATTTCTGATTTGAAATTAAGAAACTCGGCGTGAATTAGAAATGCGATAATGAATGCAAACTTTCATGAAAACCGTATGATTATACAATCAGTGAAAATTTTCAAGTTTCTTGGACTATCTTCTGAAATAGTTAAATTATTTTGGGACACCCAGTAAAGGTTTATCAATTTGTTACGCTTTTTTTCATTTGAAAGCCAACAATTCAGCAGGAAAATTATGGTGGAAAGCAGAAACAATTTGTGAAGAGAGGCAACAAAGAGTATTGTCACATTTAGCAGGACGAATAATGAACCTTTTGTGGAATTAACAGGGTTTTTTTCCTGTTGTCAACACAATGGCAAGTGTGGCTCGTTTTCAGTTCATTCGGTTTTGCAACACACGTAATTACAACTTGATTCATTTGTGTCATACCAGCGGTTAGACTTGATACTCTTGTTTTTCTGACTTATATACACATATAAAAATAGTTGAAGATGACTGAGAGCCTCAGGTCCAATAGGCCCAGCAATAGAGGTTTTTTACGTGACAAAAATACTACCTGAAATCTGACTGTGCAGTCATGCAATAGGTAGTTTCTACATATTTTTCATGATAAATTCCACTCCTGAATCGTCTTAGGTTTTTTTTGAGAAGCGAAAAATAGCCAAAAAAAATCCAAAATTTTGCTTTTCCGCTTATAAAACGTGAAGTATTGATCTGATCGAAAAGCTGTTTAGGCACTTTTTGTAGAGAATTCAAAAACAAAAAAATGAGAGGTGACACATCTCAAGCGGATAATTAGTTTCCGAAAAAATTCCAAAAAACTGGAAAAAACATCAATTTTTCGAAAATTCATAACTGGGTCAATTTCTGAGATGAAGCGTAGTTGTTCTGAATTTAAGTAGTTATTAACAGATACTTTATAGGTGCACAATTACAAAGCTGTCGGATAAATAGTTTTTGCACAATCGCAGTTTTCCGAATTCGAAGTACTTTTTTCAAGAAGGTCGTGATACTCGGCTACTTGTCGGATTTGAATTTTACAAAAAGCATTTTAAAGAAGAAATACAATTCTTCAAATCGTTTATTCTCTCGATGCCGACCGATAATGTTAAGTGGGTTAAAAACGGCGTCAAACAGGAGCAAAAAGGCTCGAATGCATCAAACTAGTCGCGGAGTGGGAGTCGCCTGCTACGCGACGCGCGTAAGATACAAGGTATACAGTTTTCCCCTCGCGTAGCGGGCGACTCCCACTCCGCGACTAGTTCGATGCATTCGAGCCTTTTTGCTCCTATTTGACGCCGTTTTTCACCCCCTATATCTTTGGATTGGTAATGGCGCATCCATTTTATGACCACCCAATAGTCCCGATTTAACACCGTTGGACACGTTTTTATAGCCGTTCTTTAAGGAAAAAAATACTTCAGCAATAATGATAATCCATTAAAGCGGAGAATAATATTAATGATATAAAATCAACCAATATTAAACCCATAATTCAGAACTAATCCCGTCAACGCACAAAGAATAATGATAATATTGTAATGATTACAAACAAATTTTGAAGCTTCAATTTTGACTTGAATCAAAGCCATAATAATGCTATCAAAAATCTAAATAACTTGAGACAACGATATGAACTATGTGTATTGAATGAAGGTGGCGATTTCGAGCAATTTATTTAGTTGATGTTATTCTTATCATACTACCATAGTTTATTATTTTTCATTGGTTAAGTAATTGTTAAGTATTCATTCTAAAATAATAGTTTTAAGTAGATTGTTTGGATATAAAGTATTTCGTAGGTATTTCACATATTTTTTTATTCGGAGTCAGCATTTCAAAACTTTGAAACTCTCAAAATTGAATAGACACATCCACATACGCATTTATAATCGAAATCAGGAGGAAATGGCCTATCAAAAAAGGAAGAATATACAGGACAGGGTGTCCCATTTGAAAAAATATAGTTGCATTCAATGTTGTTCAACCTGTATATCTTCCCATCGACGTTATCATAACTCCAAAATTAGCATTTTCAGTAAACGCACTCTGCCACTTGTAAAAAAATTACAGATCTTGCCAGTTCTTAAAATTTGGAACTCTGTGGTTCTCAGAATAAAAGAGATAGACCAACCTTTGTTACATATTCGAAATCAGGGGGAAATAGAACTGGCCAAATATGAAAAAATATAAAGGGTGTTCCATTTGGATTTGGAAAAATAAAGTTGCCATCAATATGTTGGCCATCCTGTATATATTCTATTATGTGAATTCATATTGTAAAACCTCAGTCGATTTCGTGAAATGTTTGCTTGAAACATTTTTCTGTATCTCTTTTAGTAACAAAGTTAAAAGGAAGGTCAAATTATAGTGAAAACCCTGTACTTAGAACAAATCATATTCAATGAATCACCTTGAAGTCGCCACAATTCTATATTTTTCAAGAATGCCTTAGTGTGGTTATTTATATTCCTTTTTATTAATCTTATATACATTCCCACAACTCAAAACAACCGCGTATATTTATTCAGAAGGGTAGCCGAAACCGTTCAGAATACGATGTCCCTGACCACCCACGAAATCTTGCAATAACGGTGTTATCTCACTTCAACCCCCAACCCCAAGGCGACAGAATGTATTTATGCCGTCTTCTGCTCGTTATTTTTTTTCTTGTGTAAGGCTATCGATTTGGGTGCTCTCCTCGTTGGTAAACATGGCACAGGCCATTTATAAACTCTAAAATTCGCTTTATTTCGCTGGAGACAGACACAGGTATATCGGCAGAACAAAACTCATAGCAGTTCTAAATATAGATTTGAGAGAATGAGGAATAGACATGTTATCAGGTTTTTGTCAGTTGACCCGGTATCTGGATCCACAGAAATAGAAGTTAATAAAGGAATGAAACTGGGAGGTACCACTGTCTTAGCTGTATGTATATGTATGTCTGAGATTGGGCTGTTTAATTGAACTGAAACTTCAAGAATGATCGAATCTCGGATATAATTAAGGTGAAGTCCAACAAATGGAACCAGAACGTGAAGGAATTTCATGAGGTTCAGTTTAATTCATGTCTTCTATTCTTTTATTATTTTGTGTTTCTGAGCGGATCTATTAGGACAAACAAAATTTGAATTTTCACTTTGCACTTTGCATTTTACATCACACTTTTCAATTACGAATGCGATTCGTGCAATGTTATTCATTTTCAGTGAAAAGTGCAAAGTCAAAAGTTGCACTTTGCATTATGACAAATTTCAAAAGTGAAAATTAATTATATTGCACAACATATCTCCCAATATTTAATTTCTGCGATATGATTCTCACTTTGCACTTGACTTTTCACTTTGCACTTTTCAATTATGAATGCGTTCAGTGCATTGTGACTTATTTGAAAAGTGAAAAGTTGCAAAGTAATCGGTGCAAAAGGCCCCTGGTCCATTATTTGTGGTGTAGTTTTTTCTAGAATAAAGTCATTAGTGAGATCTTGTGGAAGTCAACTGAAAAAAAAACAATTTTGTGTCAACTACTTGACTCTAAATATTCAATAAATATTTTTTCAGAGTTGAGGAAATGATGAAAATTTTCTCATGAAATCTTTTGAAAAATTTGACAAAAACTCGAAAATAGTAGGTACTACGGACTTGGCGTACGAATGAAAGGAAAAACTTATCTGTTTCGTATGCTTTTCCAAAGGTACATACGTCAATAACTCCTTCTTGGAATCAAAAGCTATGGCCAGGAAACCAAACAGGTAACAGACTTTTTCAACTCATTCAGATATACCCTACTTCACTCGTGATTCGTGAACGGTTCATGATTCTAGTGAAATAGGGGAGAATAATATATCTGAATAACAGAAGGACTCGAAAAATTCTATTAACTGTTCTATTAACTGTTTTCCGGCCATAGTTTTCGATTGCAAGAAGGAATTATTGACGTATGAAACTTTTTGAAGAGCTAACGAAACAGAGAGTTTTTTCTCACATTCGTACGCCATACGCCAAGTTCATAAAACTTTTTTCGGGTAATTCTCGATTCTTCCATCAAGATTTTATGGAAAAAACAGGTACAACATTTATGACTCTGTTAAACTCGGGTCATCAACATTTTTTTCTCAAGAAATGAGGACCATATCCTTAGCTTCGACAAAATATTCAGAGTCAAGTAGATTTCACAGAACCGATATCGAAACAGAAAATTTCAAAGATGATGAAAAATCGTCATATCTTCTTAACACTTTGCTGCAAAAGACGTCTGGTATATCCCCTTCGAATTACTAAACACCCTGTATATTATAAAACGATGGTCCGTATTCTCAAAACATTATTTCAGACTCCTTTTTTCTCGAATTACTTGCTTCTTCTGAATTTTTCTGGTTTGTATACGAGTACAACACACTTTCATGTCCACTTCGCCTAATTTTCGTACCTATTCCACTGCAGAAAGTTGAACAGAAGTTGCGAACTAACCGAACTTTTATAGCTTCAATAAACGTTCGATAACTGACATTTTTACGATTCCATTCTCCATCTTATCCTCCTAAGCCTATTTATAAAAGAGATGAAGTTGAAAATTCTTGATATCTCGACCATAAATTTAGACAAATATTAAGTTTGCTATATGATATTTCTTAACTGGCAATTTCAAGCTGTATCGAAATATAAAGAAGTATAAGGAGTGTGATCTTTGAAATACCTTGCAATAGATATTCAATCAATTCAACATTTGAAGTTGTTATTCAGAAAATCAAAGTTGAATTTCAGATAAAGGAACTTGTATTTCAGAATAGTAAAATGTATTTCAGAAAACAGAAAGTTGGAGTTGGAATTCAGAAAAAAAGTTGTAATACAGAAAGTGCAAATTGGATTTCAAAAAAGGAAAGTTGTAATTCAGAAGTTATAAATTCAATTTCAGAATATGTATTACAAAGGTAGTAAGTAGGGGACATATCTATGAAGTATCTACATACTTCGTGAATCGATAATGGCTATGAGAACTATAATTATTATTTTGCGCTACCCATTTTGAATGAAATGATGTCTCAATTCGAATTACATCCACATATTTCACATAAAATATCACTTTGCAGAAAATTCGATCAACGTATCCTTACTCTTCGTAAGAAGTTACTACGAAAGAATTTTCATCAGAAGAAAAGTAATATTTTCGAAATGGGTACATTCAGAGGATAACTTTGAACCTTAAATGTCATCTTGGAAAATATACAACCTTATACATACATGCAGCTGAAAATGTTAACCATGTAGGGATACTTGTTATATAATTGATTTTGCATCATTAATTAAGTAATAAAGACTCTTATCGGAGAAAGGTTCATTATACACATAGGTCATCATAATTTTCTTATAGCACTAATGATACTTGATTCAGGATAGAAATTACTGCCAAATAGCGTTACTGTAGATAGGCACATTTGTGTTCTCTGTATTCAACATGGAATTAAGAAAATCCCCTTTAGTCTTGAACAACTGTTGTGTATTCACCTATATGAATATAATAACAAAACGTAAAATATAACTGAAATGAATGCTGTAACGAATTCATTACAGCACTGTTTTTAAGCGCTCATTCTACTTGAAAGAGTGCTATGTCGTAGGGGAAAACCCTCCAAAGATACAATTGTGTTGCCCAAATGTCTGTAATTTTCGAATTTTGAGCCGAAAATGGTCCCAAAATATAGGGTTCGACCAGCCGAATCGTGTGTTCCATAAAATATGGCCATTCAAAATTTTTATTCCTCAATATATCAGACAAAACGAAACCAATTGAAATGAAATGTTACGGCTCATAATGATAATAATTTCGTGGCTACAGTGTATACAGATCTATAGCAAAGACAATTGGAATATTGGAAATAAGAAACTTCATATTTCCATAGAAAGATATCCGATTCGAGTGACATTTATTTTGTGAATGAAGATTGATCTATTGAATTTCAAGAAGACTCATAATCAGATCCATAGAATTAGATATTTTTAATTGTCAAGTTTTTGCATTTTCCAGTTTATGAATAATTTCCAGAATATTATTGCGATCGTGCTGAGATTTTGCATTATGTTGGGTATCAATCTCAAGTCCTTCACAAAATGTTGAGGTTATATAGCCTCATCGCTCCACCAATGAACGAGCGCTAAAAAGCACCTGCTCAGGGCTTCCCTAAATTTTCAGAACTGTAATGAACTCATATTCGATACTGAAATAGAGAACTTTATTCATTTACTTTAAATTAGCGACGTATACATAAGTGTGAAAAAATTGCGAAATTTCCCGATATATCAATTTCTAACTGAGCGTTTTGAAAAAACAAACCCAGGTCAGTCACAACAAAAACCAATCGAAAAAACTACTCCAGTCACCTGCAACTGAACGTCGTCGGTCCACGGAAAAGTTTTAATTTCGACTGTGTGTACTGTATAAATACACAGTCGTTTGTTTGTGTTTGTTCTCTTTAGATCGATTTTTCGCGGAACTGTCCGACATTGAATCAAAAAGAACCATGTGTTTGATTTGGCCAGTTCGCCCAGTTCTATCTCAACAACGAATGGTATAGTACGTCATTAGAACAATACATGAGAATTTTCTTCTCATTTTATCGACATCTTGAACTGAATCAAATAATCTGGGTTTTTGGGCGCTCGTTCTACTTAAACGAGTGCTATATCGTTTTGCCTAAATGTCTGTAATTTTCGAATTTCGAGCCCAAAATGGTTTCGAACGATAGGGTTAGATTCTCTGATGAAGAATTCGTAATCAAAGTCAATTCTGTCCGTGGAGCCGTTCGGTTCGGTTTTTGTTCCTTAATATCTCATACAGAACGAAACCCATCGAAATGAAATGTTGCGGCCATATGCAAGATGGTCATTATAAGCCTCATGCAAAATTTTGTGGCCATAGTGTAAACAGATTCATAGAAAATTCAATTGGAATATTTAAAACAAGAAACTTCATATTTCCATGAAAAAATATCCGATTGGGATGAAATTTATTTTATAAATAAAGATTGATACACTGTACGTTCACGCAGAATTTTGTGACCAGAAAATAAAAATTTTATATACACAGTAACAAACTCGTTCACTAAAGATTCCTGAAATTTTGATAAGTATATTGATGAAAAATCCAAATTTTAATGATGCAGAAATGCACGTAAACGGTACAACCAAAACCTTCCATGTCAATATCGAAAGTTTTACGAATGCCCGCCGTGGCGCTGCATTCTTATTTTCAGATGCCTAGATATATTTTGAACAACCTCTCCAATAGTCTACGAAATGAATTCTGAATGTTGATAATTTTACCTGATTTCTGCCAAAATTTTAGGAATTGTTAACCCAAATAGACATAAATCTACGACCGTGTCTAAAAAACACCTTTTGTAACTTTGTCGTGAATGTAGTCATTACAGCATATTTTTCACAATTATCATGGTTATAATTATTCATTTTCGTGCGTTGGTAATCTTTTCTGTCTCGAACTTATCTTTTACTTGTAAATTCAATATTCTTTTTAATTTCTGTTAGAAATTCAGGTTCGAACAGTACCAACTAACTAATATCTACTCTTTATATGGATAAGTGCCACTGCACATGTAATCTGTCAATTAATAAAATCTAATCTATCAATTAACAGATTTAAGCCGGGTTTCACAAAAACCCCGATCACGTTGATTGATGAAGTGTCATTATTTCTGTGCAAATTTCAGTTCATTTTTGACGTGAACCATCGAACTTTTCTCAAAATCAACGATTTGATTGCCAATCAAGCTTTGTGAAACCCACGGTCAATCCGGCAATTTGCTATTTCTCGTACTACCTACTAGTAGTAGTAGGTAGTACAATGGTAGTATAGTACCATTGTATAAGGATATACTACTACTACTACTACTGTTATATAAGGGGGCAGTTCAAATATAAACGATATTTTTCGATTTTCAGACACAATAGTGGGAGGAAAACATTCCTGATTTTTTGTTGTTAGGTAGGTTTGTCAGGGGTAAGGAAGCACGTCGGATTGCCTCATCGACCCTCTCGTGTGACATGTGACGATGTTTGAGCAAGTGGTTCCTCCGTCAATTGCGCAATGTTTTGTTCTCTCCACTCCTTACTCGCTTGTTTAGACTCTGGGGTGTAGAGGTGCACCCATGTTTCATCACATGTGATAATGTTAGTGAGAAATTGGTCCCCTTGTTATTGAGATCGTGCAAGAAGACTCCCACACACCTGAAAACGATGCAATTCCTGGTCAGCTGTGAGAAGGCGAGAAAACCACCTGGCGCAACCCTTACGGTACCCTTGCTTCTCTGTGAGTATGGATTAGGTGCTCCCATAACTTATCCCGACCTAACTTGCAATTTCAGAAGTGGTGCAATGTCTGTCGTCTTCAATAAGCTGTCGAACACTACTAACTTATGTTGTTCGCTGCGGTCATGGCTCTCATTTCCAACACAATCACGACCCTCCACGAACTGTTTATGTGCCATTTAAACACTCTGGCTTGCGACAGTGTCTCTTCTCCGAACATCGGCAGTCAATCTCCTCAAGATTTTAGCCAGTTTTACGCCTTCTGTGGCAAGAAACTTGATAACAACACGTTTCGCAATTGACGGTGGAACCACTTGCTCAAACATCGTCACAGTGGACACCGAGAGGGTCGATGAGGCAATCCGACGTACTTCCCTTACCTACCCAACAACAAAAAAATCAGGAATGTTCTTCCCTCACTATTGTGCCTGAAAATCGACAAGTCTCGTTCATATTTGAACTGCCCTCGTAAATTGAACAAAGAGCATAAAAAATAATATCTTAATATTTTCTCGATTATCGAGATGAAATTGCGTGCAGAACATCGTCAACATTTCATTCGTCATGCTTTCAAGTGGAATTCCCTAGCATTTAATATTTATGAAAGTCACAATAAAAACTTCCTTGGAAATTCTATCAACAAAGGCAAAATGCATCTAGACGCTCATAAACAACACTTGGAACTGAAACTTCCTCTCAAAGAGCCAGGATGAATTCTTCCCTAGGGAACACATACGGAAAACTCCAGTTCAACAGTTCCATCTCTTGTACTGAAGAATACTTGATGCAATTCATGAAATATTCTTGGGGTGTATTTGAGAAACCTGAATGGCATTTCAGTATTGTTGACATCGGTTGAATTGAAAATGCAGCACGTATTCTTGTATTTTAACAATGGTAGATATTCAGTGATCCAGAAATGGACACCGGAAATGGTTGGTTTCGGATAGTATTATAATATTCGAATTCTGTACGTAATGGAATAATCGAAGCTTGAAAGTGGCCAAGTGAAAGGAAATTGAAAGGGGTATATTCAACTTATCACTGTACAGCCTGAAAAAGTTCGATGAAAGCAGAAATAAAAACATCGATCCATTGTAACGTTAACTTTTACCTGATGGGTATTCGAGCATGATATTCTGAGACTTATTTCTCAGGGGAGGCTTCATTACCCGAGCAACAATATTCCTAGTCAGGCTTTCAACAACATATTATAAAAAGAACAAGATGTACCGGATTTCTTAGAAACTTTATAGGTTTTCACTCCCAGTCTCTGAAACATAAATAATTAAAAAATGTACCGGGTTTTTCACTATAATTTGACCCCCCCCTTTAACTTTGTTACTGAAGAAAATACAAACAAATGTTTCGTATAAAAGTGTCATGAAATCAACTGAGGTTTTTTGATATGAGTCCTGAAACTGAAATATATACAGGGTGGCCAACATATTTATGGCAACTTCATTTTTCAAATGAAACACCCTGTATATTTTTCCATATTTGGTTAGCTCTTTTTCCCCTGATTTCGAATATGTAACATATGTTGGTCTATCTTTTTTATTATGGGCATCACAGAGTTTTATTTCAATAACCATCTCGCATGGCGTTTTGGAAATTCGTGAATATTTAAGTGGCCAATTTGATCTTTGGATTGGTAATGGCGCACCCATTTTATGGCCACCAAATAGTCCCGATTTAACACCGTTGGACGTTTTTGTAGCCGTTTCTGAAGGAAAAAAATCACTTTAGCAATAATGACAATCAATGAAAGCGGAGAATAATATTAATGATATGAAATTAACCAATATTAAACCCATAATTCGGAACTAATCACGTCAACGCACAAAGAATAATGATAATATGGTAATGATTAGAACAAATTTTGAAGCTTTAATTTTTGACTTGAATCAGAGCCATAATAATGCTATCAAAAATAGTCTAAACAACTTGAGACAACTATATGAACCATGTGTATTGAATGAAAGTGGTCATTTTGAGCAATTTCTTTAGTTGATATTATTCTTACCATACTACCATAGTCTATCATTTTTCATTGGTTAAGTAATTGTTAAGTATTCATTCTAAAATAATACTTTTAAGAAGATTGTTTGGATATAAAGAATTTCGTAGGTATTTCACATATTTTTTTCATTCGGTATCATCATTTCAGAACTTTGAAACTCTGAAAATTGAAGAGACACATCCACATACGGATTTATATTCGAGATCAGGAGGAAATAGCCTATCAAAAAAGGGAAGAATATACAGGACAGGGTGTCCCATTTGAAAAAATATAGTTGCGTTCAATGTTGCAGCCCCAAAGCCTTGCGCCAGTGAATAGTGGCTCCGCTTCCAATGCACTATCTTGTCTTCTGTAGTGCCAGATGTTCTCGGTAACGGGATATGCTCTCAAGTCGGCTTCGATAGACTTCAGGTATGCTTCCAGCTCTCTGCCATAAGTTAACTTCCAAGCAAATATAGGTACAGCCAAATGTAACAGCCAAAAATTACTCAGCTTCAGCCAATGATTGTATTTCAGTCCAAAGTCAAGCTTCAGCCAATGATTGTATTTCAGTCCAAAGTCAAAGAATGTGGTCCAAGCCAAAGAATGTGGTCCAAGCCAAAGAAATGTGGTTCAAGCCAAAGAGCGAGAATAAATATTATTTATCTCGCAAAGTAAAACATAGAAATTCCAGACGAACATCCCATGAGTTCAGAAGAAATTTCTTCACGATAACACGGTATACGATAGTTGCTTTCTCCTTCAGAGGAAATCCAAAAAACATAGGCGTGCAAGACGTTGCACAATTCATACTTTCAGTTTTCTCTGGCACACAAATGAAGAAATTCGTACCCTTCTTTCCACTACAGGATGTTTCACAATTAGAAATAGATCTTCAATGTTGTGAATCTTAGATTCTAAATATTTTTTATTTAATACTCATGAACGACACAATAAAAACTTCCTTGGAAGTTCTATCAACAAACGCAAAATGCATCCAGACACTCGTAAACAACACATCCTCTCCAAGAGCCAGGATGAATTCTTCCCAAAGGAAAAAAAGGACAACTCCAGTTCAACAGGAAGTTCCATTTCTTGTACAGTAGCAAACTTGATGCAATTCATGAAATATTCTTGGGGAGTATTCGAGAAACCTGAATGGCATTTCAGTATTGTTGACATCGGTTGAATTGAAAATGCAGCACGTATTTTCCTGTACTTTAACAATGGTAGATATTCAATGATCCAGAAATGGACACCGGAAATGGTTGGTTTCGTATAGTACTATAAATAATCGAATTCTGTGCGTAATGGAATAATCGAAGCTTGAAAGTGGTGAAGTGAAAGGAAATGAAAGGGATTTAGATATTTAAATTTTCAGTTTGCTGCTTGGGAAAGTTCAGTTGAAGCAGGAAAAGGAATCATTGATTAATTCATATTTTTTCCCTGGCGCACCAAAAATAAAATCGTACCTTTATTTCCCGAACAGGGTTTTTATTATTGGATTCTGGCCCTTGAGGGTGTGAATTCTTGGATGAATTCAAGATTAAAACCTCTAAAGCTCTCAACTTTTGAGTGGGAGCGCTGTGAAATTTGAAACTAGAATGTTTCTATGATGAAACTTCGGTAACAAGATTTTATTCTATATAATAGCTTGATACACTGAATGTTTATGCAGATTTTTTTGATTATAGTGGTAACCGAACTATAAAAAATTCCATTGGAATATTTAAAAGAGGAATCTTTATATTTCCATATAAACGGATAACAGATTCGGGTGAAATTTTTCCTGTGGATGAAGACTTTAACACTGAATTTTCATGTAAAATTTTGTGGCCATAGTGCCAACAGAACCCTAGAAAACTCGATTGGACTATTGAAATGAAGAATCTCTATATTTCCGTAATAGAATAACCGATTCAAGTGAAATTTATTTTGTGAATCAAAATTGATATACTGAATGTTCATGCAAAGTTTTCAAGAGGATCGCATTATCAGAACCATAATTATCTATTTTTTACATTTATATAATTTTTTGAATAATTTCCAGAATATAATTCAGATTATGCTGAGATTCTGCATTTATGTATTTGGAATCAATCTCAAATCTCATAGGTAATGGAGATTTATTATCAAATCATTCAAGGCCATCGTTTGGTTTGAAATTAATTCAAAAGTCTTTGTAACATGTGGGATATAATTACACCGCTCATAGTGATCTCTTTCAATTCTTGAAATTATTCACGTACTTAATTTGAAAAAAGAGGTCTGATCGATCGGGAACTCTCTTTCAGATATCGAGGTAACGTTTCCAACATTGCATTATATTGCAGAAACCACAACGTCGGTCATAATGAAGGGTTTTCCATTAAGAGGTGTTATTTTGATATTCAAAGAAAAATTATATTTTTCAATATAAATGATCGGATGTTTATTTCATTATAAAGAAGAAGCTATGCCGTTAATAATGGAAAATAACATCAAATGACCACCACGTCCACGCTTACAGGACCATATCCTTTTTATGAAATTTTCCATAACCAAATCGCAAAGTGGCTGCCCTATGTCCTCGATAGCCTCACGAATTTTATCTTTGAGGTCTTGAATCGACGCTGGGCTATTGGCGTAGACCTTCTCTTTCACGTGGCCCCAATACAAACGAAGAAGTCGCAAGGTGTTAAATAACAAGATCTCGGTGGCCAATTGTGATCTCCCCTTCGAGAGATAACACGGTCCAGAGACTTTTCCCGCAAAAGATCAATGGTTTCGTTTCTGGTGTGGCACGTAGCGTTGTCTTGTTGGAAGTAAACTATGTTCAGATGAAGAGATGAATACTATCCAATTTCGGCCATAGGAAACTTTCGAAAAGGTAAGATCCAATGACTCCGTCGGACCATAAACAGTCACACATTGAGGACAGAGAGGCTTTTCAACAATAACTCTTTAGTTGTCCGCGCCCCGGATGCGACAATTTTGCTTGTTGACGAAGCCAACGAGGTGAAATGGGCAAAGCACGACTTTGTTGATGATCGGCTGGCTTGAGTTCTTGTGTTAACTGAACTTTATAAGCCTTAAGAACAAAATCTGTATGCAAAATACGGTGTAATGGCGTTTGTGGAATACCTAATTTCAGGACGAGGAATGGACAAAACTGGGTTTTCTTGAACACTTTCGGCTACTGCAGCAATATTCTCGGCTGTTCTTGGGGGACGTGCACGGGTTCTATTCTTCACAACACTAACTTGTCCCAACAGCTCGAATTTTTCTACCATATTCTTTATTGCGGTCCGACAAGGTACTTCACGACGACCCAAAAATGTTCGAGTTTTACCAACTGTTTCTGCTAAAATTCACCATTTTTATAGTGAATTGTAATAATTTCAATGCGTTCTTGAAGCGTTTATCGTTTCATTTTTATTAATGGTGGAGTTTCTACTTGTCAAAATGACAGCTTCGAATGTGACATCTACCGAAATAGCGGGCTATTCAAAGGTAGCGATCTGTTACTTGGGTAAAAACGCACGGTTTTAGAAAAAAAGATTATCTACCAATAATGCATGGGTTGTGATAAAACAACGTAAACCAGGCCAACTTGTTTTCAATTAAATTCTTGGGTAGGTACGTTCAATGCGTTTCTATCTTTATATTCCATATTCAAATCTTCCACGTGCAGCAGAGATTCAGCGAACAATCTCTCGCTTAGCTACCAATCTTGGAGAGACAAACACAAATGCGGATCATTCCATCTGTTAAATCACTTCAGAACCCAGGCGATGCCGATTGTTGTTAAATCGATCTGAAGCTGTTGAATTAGAATCAAGAATTTGATGAATTAATGCCAAACCATTACTCCTAGTGTCCTATTTACTCAACCGGCTGCCTGAAATAGGCACCAACATGAATTATTCCGACATCCATATTGTAGGACCTAGTGAAATATTGAAGACTGTGGAGGACTGAATCATGTCAAACATGCCAAATTATGGATGTGGCCTCGTTTTGAGACTAGATGCCGATACATTTCGGGTCAACTGCTGCTCCCTGAAGTTGATATTAGAAGGAAAACTTAACTCTGCTTGACAATGTGAATGATTGATGGTGTTCTCGAGTTCACATCTTGTCGAATTGGGCAAGAACTTTTCGTATGTAGAGGGTTATCTGATTTTAGGTCAAGTGAGGCAATTCTGGACAATATCGGTGTTAATGGAACAGAGGCATATTTTTTTGTATAGAACTTAAGATTCGTGCAATATTAGCTTCGCCAATAAAACTCCATATTTGTTATCAGTATCAATTTGATCTGAGAAATTGTCTTCAATGGCATCTTATCCTGAAGTTTTTTGCTTGAAAAGTTAGTACACCGGATTGTTATGAATAATACAGAAGATAGCAAATATTCATAGATATCCCAGTCAAAGAACCCTTGTACATTAATTTCTGATGAAAAAAGGGTATTTTTACCATTCGCTGAGAAATACAGATGCGTTTTTATTTATATCAAAATATACGTGTATAATCCGATCGTGGAAGATTCAGAGTGTTTCCATCCCGGACATGAAGATGGATTTCAATGAAAGTGTTTATTCGTATCATAAATTAGTCAATCCATGAATGTACGAATGCGGGCACTGAGGGGTCCATGGTTTATGCAATACTGTGACTGAAATTATCGCGAATATAAAGGTTTTCTAATCAGAGGTGTTATTTTGAAATTCGAAGAAAAATGCAATTTTCCAATATGAATGATAGGATGTTCATTTTAATAAAAAGAAGAAGTTATGCCGATAGTAGTGGAAAATAACATCAGGCGAATGACCAACACGACCACTCTTACAGAGCCATATCCTTTCAATGAAATTTTCCATAACCAAATTGAAAAGTGGCTGCCCTATGTCCTCTATAGCCTCACGAATTCCATCTTTGAGGTCTTGAATCGACGCTGGGCTATTGGCGTAGACCTTATCTTTCACATGGCCCCAAAGGAAGAAGTCGCAAGGTGTTAAATCACAAGATCTCGGTGATCAATTGTGATCACCTTTTCGAGAGATAACACGGTCCGGAAACTTTTTCCGCATAAGATCAATGGTTTCGTTGCTTGAGTGGCACGTAGCGCCGTATTGTTGAAAGTAAACGTTGTCACCGTAACTGTTGCTCCAGCCTCATTTACCGAAAAGTAAGGTCCAATGACTCCGCCAGACCATAAACCGCACGGGTTTTATTCTTCACATCACTAACTTTTCCCAACAGCTCGAATTTTTCCACCAATTTCTTTATTGAGGTCCGATAAGATGCTTCTCGACGATCCAAAAATTTTCGAGTTTTACGAACCGTCTCTACCAAATTTTCACCATTTTTATAGTGAATTTTAATAATTTCAATGCGTTCTTGAAGGAATGGCGTAGTTTCTACTTATCAAATGTCAAACGTGACATTTACCGAAATGGCGGGCTATTCAAAATAACACCTCATATTGGAAAACATGGTAATTTTGCGTACTCTTTAGAACCAAATTTATGTGATACGGTCATGCAAATCGGCTGAGTTTCATTCATTCACGAATTAAACTTATCTATTGAAATCGGAAAATAAAAATAACATAAAATTTAAAGTTCTTAAAGATTGCTGGCATTGGATATTCAATTAATAGCTCTCGACTGTTAGAAATAATTATGAATTTGTGTTTAAGCTCCCAAAAAAAGTTTTATTAATAGCAAACTTTACTGTGACGGGTGAGATGTACCCAAATACATGTCCTCATTTATATTTTTCGGTAATATTTTCCCTTCGAATCATTTCTGTCAAAAAAACAGAAGAACTTTTTTTGTCAAGCGGAACATTCTGAAAAACATATTTATATCGTAACATTGAATCGACGTATCAAACATTAATATTTTGGGATGCATGGAGTTGAACTTGAAGCATAATAATTTACATTTGCAAATCGAATTTTGTATTCATTGCATAAAACATAAAAAAATATAAATATGACCTATATTGACAATTGACAAATAACCATAAACCGCATTCAAGAGACGAGAGCTGTGGGCCGGTTATTCGTTCTAGGACAAAAAGGGAATAATCAAAGGCTGAACCAATGATAACTGCAGTTATTGTTGGTTATCAGCTTGAAATTGATTTTGATAATAGTTTTCTTGAACCCCATGAAAGCTAGTCTTTATCCAAATTTCGGATAGTTCAGTTTATGCAGTACGTTAAGGAATGGCGTTAAAACTATTCTAATGATCAATACGTAGGTACCTAATTGAATATGCATTAGCATCCGGTGAAAAAAATATCGCATCACAGAATACGGATTAAATGAAGATTGGAACCGAAACATTATGAATTCGCGATGGAACGGATATTGGTACAGTAATCCCAACGAATGAATTTTTGATTCCGTGGAAAATACAGATATCCCTAAAAATATTAAATATTTACGTCAACTGATTGGAAAAGCAGATTCAATTCCAATACTGCTGCTAAGTGCTACTTTACTTTTTCATTAAGTGAAATCCAGTTTCTGATTGAATATTGAAAACAGAATGGGCAAAAATAAATGGAAGCAATCACAACCAACAATTCTCCAGCATGCAATCCTGAAGGAATTCTTACGGATACATTTGCCAGGGCCGTCCCTAGCCTATGCTGAGACCGCCCTTACTGAAGTTAAGTCTAAAGAATGTAAAAGTTGATTATTTTTTTGACCGCTAGTTCTAAATTGTCCCAAAATTAACGCAAGATTTGAATTAAATAGAAAACGCCGTTTTTAGTCTTTTGATAGTTATATTTTTATTGACTCGTAAAGTACATAGGATAGGGTTATGTATGGAATAACACATCGGACAAATGGCCTCCACGGCTTTGCATGCACATGCGCACTCTTTTGTTGAAATTTTCCATGACCATTCTGCATAAATGTGGCTGAATTTCGTTGATGCAGCGTTGAATCTTCTCCTTTAATGCACGGGTGGTTGTGGGCTTGTTGACATAGACTTGTGATTTCAAATAACCCCATAAAAAGAAGTCTTAAACTTCTTCGTGTTAAATCACACGATCTAGGAGGCCAATTTTGATCACCGAAACGAGAGAGTACACGACCTGGAAATGTCTCATGCAGTAATTGAATTGTTTCACGGGCTGTATGACATGTGGCACCGTCTTGTTGAAACCACATATTGGACAAATCAATATCATCCAATTTTGGCAGAAATAACTGTGTAATCATGTCGCCATATTGAGCACCAGTAACAGTCACTGCTTGATCAGCATCATTTTCAAAAAAATATGGCCCAATTATGCCTCCAGCCCAAAATCCACACCATACAGTCACGCGTTGTGGATGTATTTGTTTTTCGACAATCACATGTGGGTTCTCCGACAAAGATTGACAAAGCCATCAAGATGAAAATGTGCTTCATCGCTTAGGATGATTTTGCTCGAAAAATCAGGGTCCATTTGTTGATGTTCAATAATCCATTCAACGAACTCTCTTCTCTGTCCATGGTCATTAGGCTTCAATTATTGTGTTAATTGAATTTCGTAAGCATGAAGACACAGATCTTTGGTGAGTATATGCTGTAGAGAGGTTCTTGAAATTTGCAATTCTTGTCCACGACGTCGAATTGAGGTTCCTGGATTGTCAGCAACACTCTCACGCACTGCTTCGACATTCACATTTGAACGGCTTGTTTTTGGACGACCAGTGTGTTTGGCGTCTCCAACGGATCCAGTCTCCATGAATTTTTCAATTAATCTCTTCACAGTTGACGAAGTTAAAACACTATTCCGACCATATTTTGTATGAAATTTTCGAACTGCAGAGGCCAAGCTTTCACTATTTTCGAAATATTCCTTAATAATGAAGACACGTTGTTCTATCGTGTAACGCTCCATTTTTAATAACCCTATACTGTTAGCTGTCAAATTGCTTTTTTTCAGGGTTGCCAACACTTCACTGCACAAATGGCGGCAAATTCAAATCTTGCGTTAATTTTGGGACACCCTTTATTTAAACGAGTGCTATATCGTTTAGCCCAAATGTCTGTAATTTTAGAATTTTGAGTCGAAAATGGTCTCAAACAATGGGGTTCGACTCCCTGATGACGAGTTCGTGGTTAAATTGAATTCTGTCCGTAAGGCTGTCCGTCCGGCCGTCCGTCCGTAAGCTCGATAACTTTCGCAGGGATTGTCCTAGAGACTTGAGATTTCAGGGTGAGTTTGGTTCCCAAATGCCTCGGTTGAGTTCGTTAACTAGCCAAATCGTACAGAGTGTTCCATAAAATATAGCCATCCAAAATGTTTGTTCCTCAATATCTCAGACAAAACGGAACCAATCGAAATGAAATATTGCGGCCACATGCAAGATGCTCATTTTAAACCTCTTGCAAAATTTTGTGGTCATAGTGTGAGCAGAACCATAGAAAATTCAAGCGGAATAGAGAAAAGTAGAAACTTCATAGGTCCATTATAAGATATCCGATTCAAGTGAAAATCATTTTGTGAATGAAGATTGATATACTGAATGTTTATGCGTAATTTCAAGAAGATCGCATCATCAGAACCATAGAATTAAATTTTTTTGATTATCAAGTTTTTACATATTTAAGAATATTATTCCGACCATGAGATTTTGCATTCATTATATTCAGTATCAATCTCAGGTCCTATACAAAATTTTGAGTTGATAACCTCATTGCTCCACCAATGAACGTTCCTTCTTGAATTTTTTCAGTATTGTCATTGAGTTTAGAAATATTATTTTTAAACTCAATGGTATTGTTCAGATTTGGAGTCTGTAGTGGATAGCTGCAGTACAAAGTTAGTGAGAATTTTAGGAAAATCGCCAGTAAACTTCCCTTTTCGGAGTTTTTTGGAGCTTACAGTACCTAGTTGGAAAAGAAAAACATAGAGATCATTGCTGTCATTTACAATAAATTAAATTTTGAGAAAAAATTCTTATATAAATAAAAGTTAAGAAGTGATGAAAAAATGTATCCTGATCATCCCACTGTGTGAATTGACATTTCAGTGACGTGACGTGCCGTAGAATGACATTCTGTGAAAAAATATATCGAAAATACAAGTGTCTATTTGAAGCAAACGGAAAAGACGGTATTCAAACATGTCCGATGCAATGATGGGATGTACCCAGTGTCTTCTTTTTTTCTTCTTCCTCGTCCAAAAGCAAGATCTTCAGAGCAGCAATTCATTTCACAAGACAATAACTTTCACGTCAAATACCAGATCCAAACTGAAAAAGCCCATAGAGCGAACCCATCAATTTCGGAAAAACACTGACACGGACGACATTGTACGTTGCTGTATCGATGTTGAAAATTTCATAACAGATTACACACTGAAGGGAGTGCAGCACTGACAGCAACGTTGCCGTCACGTCACGGAAATGTGTGAATGAACCTTTATTCGGTCACTCTGAATTTATCATCGAGATATAATAGAGAGGAGACACTATGAAATACAATTCAGTAAAGAAAAATAGTACCACAGGGTGCGGCTAAGTCGAGGACCAATATGGCGGAAAGTTCAGGGTTGAATTAAGTTTTTTCTATTTACAAATTTCACCCAAAAAATACGACGTATTGGGTCTTTAGGAAACCTTTTCGAATAAGGTCAATTGAATATCAAATGAATAATTTTTCTTCAGGCGATAATATACACATATAAAAAGATATCAGATTACCAAGACAGACTTGAAAAAATTTCGAATGCGGATCTGTTCAGTACTCATCCCTACCTGTGATATGTTTTTCCTTCAATTTTCTTCTTATCTATCTCTTTTCTGCTTGAAGTAAGACTTACTGCACATTTCATTGTATATTATTAAGCAGAAAAATTCACAATTTAACTGGAAAAAGGCGCAAGAATCACAATTCAACGTTTGTCAAATTTGACGTAAGGTGTTAAGATGGCGGATCTGATACCACGTTTATTTCAATGATGGCAACTCTATAATAACCTATCTCTTTGGAATTTACACACGTGAAATTTTTTGTGGACCTGGCTTAAAATACATCCCCTGGAATCTTGGCGCCCTAGGCGACCGCCAACCCTGCCTACCCCTGGCGACGGCCCTGCAGATACATTTACATCTGAAATTCGAACGGAAGCTTGCCAAGAAACATCTGTTGATGGTCTCTGGTGAAACGTTCATTCAGTTTTCTTGTTTGGATCGTTCCAAATTGAATGGGATCCATTCACCCCTAGGCGAACCGATCTGTGCACCGTGCATAAATAAATAAAGGTTGTATTTATTTGTAGGCCGATTGCACGTATCTCATTTAGGTTCGTAATTGAAACTGATGAGAATTTAATGAATTTGTGTGAATAACTGGAAACATGCTCACCAGGTTCATTATTCGCTGTGGTTGTTTGTTCTGGATGTTTAATTTTGATCAAGAATTTCAGTTAAATATTATATGGTACTCTTAAAATTGACCTTCACTCATTGGAAACTCAATGAAAAAAATATATAAAGTTTGAATTTCAAGAAAAAGGAGCAAATGCGATCGCAATATTTCAGGAACATTTGGAAAACTTGTAGAATGTGCTATCGATTTTTTCAGCTGCTATAGTTTTCAATATTCCTGTAGTATGTGTCAGTACACACAGCCTCTATAATTACCATACGTGAGACGGCAAGGCCGGTTCAACCTCGCATCATCTTAAAATGTTATTGTAATAACGCGTAGCGTAATCTTTGAATGTATAACCATTGACGACTATGTTTATGATTAAGTATAAACACTAACAATCGGATTGTATAAATAAACAAGTATCAATTGTTTAGAGGAGAGTCCGATTACATGTTACTATGGTCATTCAGTGAAATGTCAAATTAATAAAACACCTTTGATGGGTCCAAGTGTATCATTCCACCATCCCTCTGCGGTATAGGCAATTGGCCGAACCTACCCTAGTTGGGTACATTACATTCCCTTAGTAGATATATAAGAATATTTAAGGAATGTACAGGTAATAAGAGAATAAAGAAACACCTTCCTAGTGACGTAACGTTCAAGAAAGTATGAGGCATAAGCACTGAGAAAAACTTCAGGACATTGCTAAGTAAGAGAGGAATGGCAACGGGAATAGACCGACTATTACCTCAAAGAAAATACCGTAAAATGGTATACAGATGGTTCCAAAACCTCTAGTGGAGCTGGCGCTGGGATATACGGGCCAAGTACCAAGTGTGCACTGTCGCTAGGCTCCTGTATGAGGGTCTTCCAAGCGGAAATCTTAGCTATTGAAAGATGTCTAGTTATAAATCTAGAAAGAAGTGTTATAGCCATTTACTCAGATAGTCAAGCTGCTTTTAAAGAACTGAGCTCCTACGTCATCAACCCGAAAATGATTTGGGAGTGCCGGAACAAACTCAATGAGATAGGCAAGAAAAATAAGGTCTTATTAATCTGGGCTCCTGGCCTTTCGAGAATCGGAGGAAACGAAGAGGCTAACACACTTGCCAAAGAGGGCACACGAATGCCACTCATTGGCCCAGAACCCTTCTGTGGTATAGATGAATGAACCCATAAAGAGTTTCTGGAGAAGAAGAAAGCCGAAAAGGAAAAACTCTGGCGGAATCTCCCAGGGATGGATTATTTCACTAAGTTCCTTTGGAACGGCAAAATCCAAAAGGTATCTCTGGATATTATTTAGAAACAATTACATCTCCTCACTGGCTTTCTTACAGTACACTGTCGTCTCAGGAAGCACCTGTTGAGGATGGGATTATCGGACACTGACGAGTGTAGGTTCTGTAGGGAGGATGAAGAAACCCCATTCACCTAGTCACGGAATGCTTTACCATTGCGAGCCTAAGGAAAGAACGCCTTGGGTGAGGAACTTGTAGGAGTGAGGAATTAGCCTTGTTGAGGCTTTCATAGATATTGGTTTTCATCAGAGCTCTGGAACTGGAAGTGGAGACAATAGACCTTGAGGTCGCAGTGAACTGTAACCCCTTTTATAACAATAACTATAACAGACAGTGAATTTTGCTCCATCTTCAGTAACATTTGCTCCCTACGAACGTTTTCATTTGAATTGCGAATATTCAAATCCCAATATCCTGAGAATTAAAGGCTTTATTCTATTCATGAATGATAACTTACTGTTTTGAAAGGAACGCCTTTATGGATTTGAAGTTTCGAGGTAGGTTCAAAGTATGAAATGGTAAGTTGAACTCATACAATATTTGAAAAAATTCTCTCAGGATTTTTAGCCGTGAATGGTGGCAAAAAAATGTCTTTCCTAGTAGAGGATTGAAGTGCCTACTCTTGAGCCAGAGGTTATACTGAAATAATAATGAAACATATTTCAAGTGGTCTAGATTTTTCCACCATTCAAAATTTTCAACTTACAAGTGGAAAACCAAGCTCCACCTCATCCAGAAAACAGATATTCAATCACCACGAGCCATATTAATTTCTGGAACGCTTCCTTCCCTCATCTTGGCTCCAATTCTAATATCCTATCCAAATGAACAAACAAGCAGGAATCAATATTCAATATTCAGCTGCATCTTGGTGCAAAGACCGTAGAAACTTTTTTTTATAAAGACGAGCAGTGATTAGTCGAGTTAATTTATTTTTTTTGATTATGCAAAACTTATATTTCGAACTTTTAACATTACAATTTTTGAGCCATCGTTCTCCTTGAACGAGTGCTATATTTTTTGCCCAAATGTCTGTAATTTTCGAATTTTGAGCCGAAAATGGTCTCAAACGATAGGGTTCTACTTCCTGATGACGAATTCGTGGTCAAATTCAATTCTGTCCGTGAGGCCGGCCGTCGGTTAGCACAATAACTTTCGAAGGGATTGTCCTAGAGACTTGAAATTTTCGGTTCGGTTCCCAAATGGCTCAGTTAAGTTCGTTAACCAGCCAAATCGTACAGGGTGTTCCATAAAATCTGATCATTCAAAATGTTTGTTCCTCAATATCTCAGACAAAACGAAATCCAACTTCGAAGCTCTATTTTTTTTACTTCTCAAGTCACTGCATACTTTATAAGCTTTCTCATCTCAACTGTCCTATTGAAAACACTTCTCTAAATCCGAAAACATAGTTCCTGGCCCATCAATTAAGAACAGCACCATACTAAGAGCCATTCAATCAATCTGTTGCAGACTTTACGCTAACGCTTTTTCCGAGAAACGAGACAGTAGAAGGATCGGGGTAAATAGATGACTTTCAAAGTAAATAGGGCAAGGATTCTATAAAACAACGTGAATTATATCTTCAAAATGAGGATTGAGATCGTTGCATTCACTCTCGATGTCCCAGTTCACTCCAGCATGAAATTCATCGAACGAAAACCTATATCAGATGATATATAATCCGGTCTCTACTCATAACCGAAGTTCTTTGAACCTCGTCAATTTCAACTCCTTTCTTACTTAAGAACCTAGGGGGCCTACTACTACCCTTAAGTCCTTTAAGTGATCTCATTGGATTTAAGTGAAGTAGTAGGAACTTGTACCAATGAGAATCGCCGTGTGAAATATCGTCATCGTACAGACACGAGGTGAATTCTAAGTATTATCAAATCGCCGAAGCTCTAATTTCTTCACTTCTCAAGTCACTGTATACTTTCTCAGCTTTCTCATCTCAACTGTCCTGTTGAAAACACTTTTCTAAATCCGAAAACAAAGTTCCTGGCACATCAATTAAGAACAGCACGATACTAAGAGCCATTCAATCAATCTGTTGCAGACTTTACGCTAACGCTTTTTGCGAGAAACGAGACAGTGGAAGGATCGGAGGTAAATAGATGACTTTCAAAGTAAATAGGGCAAGGATTCTATGAAACAACGTAAACTTTATCTTCAAAATGAGGATTGAGATCGTTGCATTCACTCTCGATGTCCCAGTTCACTCCAGCATGAAATTCATCGAACGAAAACCTATATCAGACGACATATAATCCGGTCTCTACTCTTAACCGAAGTTCTTTGCAACTCGTCAATTTCACCTCCTTTCTTACTTAAGTACCTATAGGGCCTACTACTACCCTCAAGTCCTTTAAGTGATCTCATTGGATTCAATTGAAGTAGTAGGATCTTGTACCAATGAGAATCGCCGTGTGAAATATCATCATCGTACAGACACAAGGTGAATTCTAAGTATTAGCAAATCGCCGAAGCTCTGATTTCTTCACTTCTCAAGTCACTCCATACTTTCTCAACTTTCTCATCTCAACCTTCCTTTGAAAACACTTTTCTAAATCCGGAAACAAAGTTCCTGGCACATCAATTAAGGACAGCACGATACTAAGAGCCATTCAATCAATCTGTTGCAGACGTTACGCTAACGCTTTTTGCGAGAAACGAGACAGTAGAAGGGTCGGAGGTAAATAGATGACTTTCAAAGTAAACAGGGCAAGGATTCTATAAAACAACGTAAACTTCCTCAAAATGAGGATTGAGATCGTTGCATTCACTCTCGATGTCCCAGTTTACTACAGCATGAAATTCATCGAACGAAAACCAATATCAGATGACATATAATCCGGTCTCTACTCATAACCGAAGTTCTTTGCACCTCGTCAATTTCACCTCCCTTCTTACTTAAGAACCTAGGGGGCCTACTACTACCCTCAAGTCCTTTAAGTGATCTCATTGGATTCAATTGAAGTAGTAGGATCTTGTACCAATGAGAATCGCCGTGTGAAATATCGTCATTGTACAGACACGAGGTGAATTGTAAGTATTATCAAATCGAAGAAGCTCTAATTTATTTACTTCTCAAGTCACTGCATACTTTCTCAGCTTTTCCATCTCAACTATCCTGTTGAAACGCTTTTCTAAACCCAAAAACAAAGTTCCTGGCACATCAGTTAAGAACACCACGATACCAAGAGCCATTCAATCAATCTGTTGCAGACTTTACGCTAACGCTTTTTCCGAGAAACGGGACAGTAGAAGGGTCGGAGGTAAATAGATGACTTTCAAGGGCAAGGATTCTGTAAAACAACGTAAACTATATCTTCAAAATGAGGACTGAGATCGTTGCATTCACTCTCGATGTCCCAGTTCACTCCAGCATGAAATTCATCGAACGAAAACCTATATCAGATGATATATAATCCGGTCTCTACTCATAACCGAAGTTCTTTGCAACTCGTCAATTTCAACTCCTTTCTTACTTAAGAACCTAGGGGACCTACTACTACCCTCAAGTCCTTTAAGTGATCTCATTGGATTCAATTGAAGTAGTAGGAACTTGTACCAATGAGAATCGCCGTGTGAAATATCGTCATCGTACATACACGAGATGAATTCTAAGTATTATCAAATCGTCGAAGCTCCGATTTCTTTACTTCTCAAGTCACTGCATACTTTCTCAGCTTTCTCATCTCAACTGTCCTATTAAAAACACTTTTTAAACCCAAAAACAAAGTTCCTAGCACATCAATTAAGAACAGCACGATACTAAGAGCCATTCAATCAATCTGTTGCAGACTTACGCTAACGCTTTTCCCGAGAAACGAGACAGTAGAAGGATCGGAGGTAAATAGATGACTTTCAAAGTAAATAGGGCAAGGATTCTATAAAACAACGTGAACTATATCTTCAAAATGAGGATTGAGATCGTTGCATTCACTCTCGATGTCCCAGTTCACTCCAGCATGAAATTCATCGAACGAAAACCAATATCAGATGACCTACATTCAGCACGGTGCATTCATCCATCTTTCAGAGTGCATCAGTTCTATGGCCTTCGAAAAAAAAAATTTCTAGTAGCGAGGCGGTAGACTATCTGTTATCGATTTGAAGCGGTGAAAATAATTCATTCGATAATGTGGGTAGTCGGTTATTTTGTGAATCCATCACCTGACAAAAGTGCTGCGACAATGAATCAATTCTTAGGCAATCCAATTGATAAACCTTATATCATAAAATATGATCCAGTTTATTGCTATGAAATATACAAATCTATGTAACGGGAGACCTATGCTATCATATTCATGTTGGAAGAAAAAAAATACGTAGTGCGTTCATGGTATCATATTTCGGCTGTCTTCTGAGAACTCCTACCACATTTGTCAAAAATTGAAGCTTCCACTTTAAATATATCGCGGGTCAGGTCACTCAGAACTTCGCGAGCAAAGAAGGTAAACTACGAAGGATTTGTATACAGGGTGTCTGTAAACAAACGCGAGGGACTTAGGGAGATTCCTCGATGAAAATAAGCAGGGATATTTCATATAATTTTTTTTCGAAATCGTCCTCCCTTTCAAGATACAGCCTTTGGAAGGTGATGACGAGTTGACAGTTTTTAATTTTTTTAGGAGCCCTAAAAACACTGAGTCATAAAACAATACATTATATGATTCATTAAATAGATGTTACTCACACAATTTTTTTGATCTCATAATTTTATTATTAGAGTTGAAAATCAACCCCTTATGATTTTCCTTCAAAAATTGTTTTCGTGGGATAGATTTTCGGAAAATAAAATTCTCATATGGTTTCCCATTCAATAATTCATTCGATAATGTGGGTAGTCGGTCATTTTGTGAATCTACCACCTGACAAAAGTGCTGCGACAATGAATCGATTCATATTCAATCCAAATGATGAACTTTATATCTAATCATAAAATATGATTCAATTCATTGCTATGATATATACAGGTCTATGTAATGGAAGACCTATGCTGTTCTATTTATATTGGAAAGAAAAAATACGTAATGCGTTCTTATAATTTTACTAATGGTACCATATTTCGGTTGTGTTCTGAGAACTCCTACCACATTTATCAAAAATTTGAGCTTTCAATGAAACTTTAAATATATCGCAGGTCAGGTCACTCAGAACTTTTAGTTAGTCTTTAGTGTCTGTTAACAAATGCGAAGCACTTAGGGAGATGATTCTTCGATGAAAATAAGCAAGGGTAGTCCATATAATTATTTTTGAAATCGACCTCCCTTCCAAGATCCAGCCTTCTGAAGGCGATGACGAGTTGACAGTTTTTAATTTTTTTACGGCTTCTTAAAAACACTGAGTGTCAGTTGCAGGAACGTCCATTAAAATTTAAAGGTCCATTAAACTCTTAATCCTCCATTATTACAAGGCACTAATGGAGGATTAAGGGTTTAATGGACCTTTAAATTTTAATGGACGTTCCTGCAACTGAGCATGAGTCTTAAAACTATACATAATATGAAGCACTATGTAGATGTTAGTCATACAATTTTTTTAGATCTCATAACTTTATTATTAGGAGACAATCTGTTATCGATTTGAAGCAGTGAAAATAATTCATTCGATAATGTGGGTAGTCGGTTATTTTGTGAATCAATCACCTGACAAAAAAGCTGCGACAATGAATCAATTCTTAGTCAATCCAATTGATACACTTCATATCATAAAATATGATTCAATTTATTGCTATGATATATGCGAGTCGATGTAATGGAAGACCTATGCTGTCCTATTCATATTGGAAAGAAAAAAATACGTAGTGCGTTCTCATAATTTTAGTATTGGCACCATATCTCGGTAATCTTCCGCAAACTCCTACCACATATATCGAAAATTTGAGCTTTCCATGAAACTTTGAAAATATTGCACTTAGAACTTTTCGAAAACGAGTATATTCGTATACAGGATGTCTGTAAACGAAAGCGAGGGACTCAGAGAGATGGTTCCTCGAAAAAAATAAGCAGGGGTAGTTCATATAATTTTTTTCGAAATCGACCTCCCTTTGAAAAGCGATGAAGAGTTGACAGTTTTCAATTTTTTTTACGGCTTCTTAAAAACACTGAATAAAACTATACATAATATGATTCATTAAGTAGATGTAACCCACATAATTGTTTTGATCTCATAACTTTATAATTAGGGGTTGAAAATAACAACCCTTTTTGATTTTCCTTCAAAAATTATTTTCGTGGGATAGATTTTGGAAAAAAAAAATTCTCTCATGGTTCACCATTCAATTCTGGAGAAAAAAAGTTTCTTGCAATATTTCGATACAGGCGATACTTTTCTCGGTAAAAATAAAAACTTTCATGCACTTATGATCCATTTCATCGTATAAGTGTTCCATAGAATGAATATTCTAAGATATTGTTTATGCTAGAAATTAGTTTTGACAGAAAAAAAAAGGTTTTCTATGACTCTTTCTACAATTCTCAGTTTCAGAACAGTTCGACTTTTTCAATAGAAACTTTGCAGTAATAAAATGAATTACTCAGTTATAAAAATGGTAGTTTATTCAAATTTGCGTTTGGCATATATGCACTTTGCACAGTGATCAGAACTGCTTGTAAGTTTTTATTTTTCCGAGAAAATTATCGACTGTCTCGCAATTTTGCAGAATACTTTTTTTCTTGAGGATTGAATGGGAAATCATAAGAGAATTTTATTTTTTGAAAATCTATCTCGCGATAACAATTTTTGAAAGAAATCATAGGGGGTTGTTATTTTCAACCCCTAATAATAAAGTTATGAAATCTGAAAAAAATTGTACGAGTAACATCTACTTAGTGCTTCATAGTTTTGTGATTCAGTGTTCTTAATAAGCCGTATAAAAAATTAAAAACTGTCAACTTCATCGCCTTCCAAAGGATGTATCTTGGAAGGGGTGTGGATTTCGAAAAAAATTATATGAACTACCCCTGCTTATTTTCATCGAGGTATCATATTTCAAAATCCCTCGCATTTTTTTACAGACCCCCTAAATAGAAATTGACTTACTTGATGTCATACCGACGCTCGCTCACCAACATATTATGAGTAGATATACAGTTCTCGTCAAAATTATGGAAAAATTCATATTCTCATAAGAAAAATATTTGGGAAAAAATCCTGAAACAGGTCAATTGTTGTTGCTATTTTACCAAACTTTTATGCAGTTTTGAACGATTTTTGTTGAACCCTTTGTCATCCCTATCAACCCTCTAAATTTTTTGAATAGGGAATGTGTGTCAAGGTACTGAAGAACTTTTTTGAGCTAACTAATTTCGAAGAAAAATTGTGTTCTTGAAAATTTCTACACGCCTGTAAAGAAGATACAATGATGTTGCCTAAAAAGTACCCAGTTTCACCATTCAAAAAATTTATAGGATTGATAGGGATGGCATAGGATGCAACAAAAATGCTTCAAAAATGCATACAAATTTGGAAGAAATGAAACCAAAATTGACCTGTTTCAGGATTTTGTTGCCAAATATTTTTTCTGAGAAAATGAATTTGTTCCAAATGTAACGCGCACTGTATTTTTGAACCATATAAAATGAGCAATTAACTTTCAAAATCGAACAAGATCAGCTACGAAATAAGACATCATAGTTCTAAATTTCAAGAAGACTTCAACTCAGAGTGTAAAAAACAATAGAACTTAAGGTGTTATCTTAAAACAGTTATTAATTAAACAAGAGAAAAAAGTATTAGATTTTAGCTCGGCCATCGGGAGACGAAAAACCGAGAGCTACAATCAAATATTTTTCCCGTGTATTATAATAATTTTTCTCCAATATGATATCTTTTGCGATACATTCCTGACCCTACCCTTGTACTAAGATATAATCATCTCACAAAACAAGGTGAGAGTATTATGAGTCTAATTTTAATTTTGCGTTTTAATTTTATCGAGCTTACGTGCCACTGGATAATCAATTTTAACCTTCACCTCAGACCGAGTTTAATGAAATTCATACATAAAAGATAAAGTGACAACAGAGGACTTCCTGTTCACCATAGTCCTTTTATTACTTTTCCTTTCTACGTGACGAGAATTCAACTAAGAAAATAAATATTGTAGTAACTGCCGGAAAATTAATGAAATGGGGGTTAATGGTGCTTATTGTGAAAGTTTCGAAGCTTAAGAGATCAAATGGAAGTGATGAAGTTCTATGGAAGACTTACTTATAAAGGGTTTTCCAATAAGAGGTGTTATTTAGATATTCAAAGAAAATGCTATTTTTCAATATAACTGATCGGATGTTTATTTCATCATAAAGAGGAAGGTATGCTGTTAATAGTGGAAAATAACATCACGACCACGCTTACAGGTCCACATCCTTTTAATGAAATTTTCCATAACCATATCGCAAAGTGGCTGCCCTATGTACTCGATAGCCTCACGAATTCCAACTTTGGGGTCTTGAATCGATGCTGGGCTATTGGCGTAGACCTTCTCTCTCACGTAGCCCCAAAGAAAGAAGTCGCAAGGTGTTAAATCAAAAGATCTCGGTGGCTAATTGTGATCACCCCTTCGAGGGATAACATGGTCCGGAAACTTTTCCCGCAAAAGATCAATGGTTTCGTTGCTTGTGTGGCACGTAGCGCCGTCTTGTTGAAAGTATACCGTTGTACAGATGAATACTATCCAATTTCGGCCATAAAAAATCATTAATCATCCCTCGATAGCGCAATCCATTCACAGTTACTGTTTCTTCAGCCTCATTTTCGAAAAAGTAATGTCAAATGACTCCGTCACCATAAACCGCACCAAACAGTCACACGTTGAGGATAGAGAGGCTTTTCAACAATAACTCTTGAGTTTTCCGAGACCCAGATGCGACAATTTTGCTTGTTGACGAAGCTACCGAGGTGGAAATGGGCTTCAACACTCAAGATGATTTTTCGATGGAATTCCCGACACGACGTTGTTGATGATCGGCTGGTTTGAGTTCTTGTGTTAACTGAACTTTATAAGTCTCAAGACCCAAATCTTTATGCAAAATACGTTCGTGGAATGCCTAATTCCAAAGAACGACGAGGAATGGACAAACCTGGGTTTTCTTCAACAATTTCGGCTACAGCAGCAATATTCTCGACTGTTCTTGAGCGACGTGCACGGGTTTTATTCTTCACATCACTAACTTGTCCCAACTGCTCGAATTTTTCCACCAACTTCTTAATTGCGGCCAGACAAGGTGCTTCACGACGACCCAAAAATGTTCGAGTTTTACGAACCTTCTCTGCCAAATTGTCACCGTTTTTATAGTGAATTATATTATATTAATTTCAATGCGTTCTTGAAGCGTGTATCGTTCCATTTTTATTAATGGCATAGTTTCTACTTGTCAAATGTCAAAAAATAACAGCTTCAAACGTGACATCTATCGAAATACCGAGCTATCCAAAATAACACCTCTTATTGAAACACCCTTTAGATTCATGTCATATTATTTTGAGCACTCGTTCTATTTAAACGAGAGCTATATCGTTTTGCCAAATGCATGTAATTTCCTAATTTTGAGCCGAAAATGTTGTCAGACGATAAGCTTCGACTAACTGATGACGAATTCGGGATCAAATTCAATTCTGTCCGTGGGGCCGTCCGTCCGTTAGTACGATAACTTTCGAGAAGATTATCCTAGAGGACTGAAATTTTCAGAGTGAGTTCAGTTCCCAAATGACGCGGTTGAGTTCGTAAATCAGCCAAATCATACAGGGTGTTCTATAAAATACGGCCATTAAAAATTTTTGTTCCTAAATATCTTAGACAAAGCGAAACCAATTGAAATGAAATTTTGCGGGCATATATAGGATGCTCATAATGAGCCTCATGTGAAACTTTGTTGCCATAGTGTTAACAGAACCAAAGAAAATTCAATTGGAATATTGAGAAGAAAAATCTTTATAATTTCATAACAAGACACCCGAATCGATTGAAATTTTTTTCGTGAATTAAGATTGATACACTTAATATTCATACAAAATTTCAAAAACTTCCCATTATCTGAGCCATATTGTTATTATTGAATTTTTACATAAAATATATCATTTTTTGAATTATTTCCTGAATGTAATTCCGATAGTGCTGAGATTTTGCATCTATATACTTAGCATTAATCTCGAGTCCTCTACAAAATTATATTATTATATTATTGAGTTATCACATTATTGCTTCACCAATGAACGAGCGCTAAAAAATTTTTCATTGAGCGTTTTTCCTAGTGAGACAGTGTACCATAGTTGTGCCCACATGTGTTACGATTTTTTATCCGATCGAATACAGTTGAATTCACTGATGTAAAATTCAACAGGAATAATTCGAATGTTTATCCACGACTAACATGAAATCCATTTTACGACTGTGGGCTCGGCCAAAATAATATCCATTAATCACAAGTAATTAATGAGATATAATTCACTGCTGTCAGATGCTTCATAGATTTAGCTTCGATATAATATTCTTTAAATTGGTATTTCTTTAGTATTCTAAAGTATATACTCCAACTAACAAATATGTATGGGTATGCCTTGTCAATCGAGGGCCAAATCTACTTTTATTATATCAATTAAAGCATTTTTATCACTAAATATACCTCAATATTTCTCATGTGTCAACTTGACTTTTTTCACGCTTGTCATGGAAGGGTCTTGTCGCGGTCGCAAAATGTTGAAATCTCCTAGAAATATATACAGTAGTCGTAGATAGAGTATAATATGCTAATTGCGTATAATGGCTCACCTAAAACTTCACCTTGCGAATAATAGCAATCATTATACGCTCGTTGCATAATATACTATTTCTCTCTGCATAAGTGAGATTACTCTAATCGTTTGACAACATTTTAGACTCAACTTATTCGAAAAAATGACGTTTGAGTGAAACAATATAACTCCAATACAAACTTTTAGATGCGCATTAGTTTTTTAATTCAGTTTTGCATCGTATTCTCTAGAGGAAAACAATTTCAGCATCGGCTAACAGAAGCTCCATTTCATCATGAAACTCGATCATAACTTCGAATAACGTTAAGCTTGAAAGTAGCTTTCTATCCGAACAAAACTGTCAGGCGATTTCCTCCTTTTTCTCCACAATTTGCAATCCATTGTGGAAAAAGAATCACCTGATAAAAGGATTTTTCGAGAGGGCCGTTATAAATATAATATGAAACATAAGATTAATGGAATTCTTTCATCGTTAAATTTCAATAATTAAATATTAGGCACTCAATTTTCTCCTATTTAATGAATTTAATGAATAATTAGAATTTCTAGAAAAGTATTTTAGGTCTTCACCCCCAGTCTCTGAAACAAATACAATTAAAACATTTCAATTGAGATGAAATGCTCCTGCGTGAATTCTTACACTTATTTATCAGGAGCAAATTGGTTTTGAAAAAATTGTTGCCTAGTAATAAAACTAAAAAAGGAAATGAATGAGAAGGATAACGTAACGTTTCGGTGTCTATATCAGACTCCTTCTTCAGACAAACTTCGAAAATCTTTGGAATTGTGTCTTTTTTCGTTGTAGTCTAATTGACATTGAAAGTTGTCAACACATGAATATGTTGATTCATTTAATTTTTTAAATTTCCTGATGTCATTTCTTTTTTAGATAAATCAATCCAATTACGATCTATTCCAACAGAACAATTAGCCAAATTATCTACTTCATCTAACAAAATACATGTGAATTTTTTAATTTCCCTTTTAAAACCTGATAATTATAAAAGGAAAATTATATTTATAACCTGATAATTATGGAAGGAAAGGGGTTGTTTCTATAATTTTTTTTCGAATTCGAACTCCCTCCCACGGTAGCCTTCGGAAGGTGATGACGAGTTGACAATTTTTTATTTTTTTTTAGGAATCATAAAACTATACATAAAATTATTCATCAATCAGATGTTACTCGCACAATTTTTTTTCATCCCACAACTTTTTCATTAGGGGTTGAAAATAACAACCCCTTGAAAGGACCCCGCACATTTTCTATGGGAATTGGCTCCCGGTGGATTTGGCTGAAAATTTGATATGATGTTCTACTAATCCTTCTGATCAAATGTCTAAACAGTCACGAAGCTGAAAATGCATACTTCTAGGAGTTTTTAGTGATTTTTTGTATCCATTATGGCTTACGTATTATGGGAATTGGCTCCCGGTGGATTTGGCTGAAAATTTTATATGATGTTCTACTAATCCTTCTGATCAAATGTCTCCACAGTCACGAAGCTGAAAAATGCATACTTCTAGGAGTTTTTAGCGATTGTTTGTATCCATTATGGCTTACGTATTACCGTTCACACAGAAATGTTTGAAAATATTTCGAATTGACAGAATCTGCTTTCAGTAATCACGAAATATTTTGAAACATTTCTGTGTGAACGGTAATACGTAAGCCATAATGGATACAAAAAACCCTAAAAACTCCTAGAAGTATGCATTTTTCAGCTTCGTGACTGTGGAGACATTTGATCAGAAGGATTAGTAGAACATCATATCAAATTTTCAGCCAAATCCACCGGGAGCCAATTCTTATACAAAATGTGCGGGGTCCTTTTCCTTCAAAAATTGTTTTTCTGGGATAGATTTCAGAAAATAAAATTCTCTTATGGTTTCCCATTCAATTCTGGGATAAAATAAAAACTTACAAGCACTTATAATCTGCTGACTGTTCATTCCATTTCATCGTATGCTCCATAGAATTCTATGATATTGCTTATCAATCGAAAGAATGTTCTATTTGTGGAATTAAAATACATATTACGGATTTAATTTTCTTCCGAAAATGAGTAATTAAACCTTCAGAAAGATTCATAGAACATCTTTATCTTCTGTCATAGAGATGAAATTTCTTAAAATAGTAGGTAATTATTTGGAACACTTATATGATGAAATGAAATGAACAGTGATCATAACTGCTTGTAGGTTTTTATTTTCTCCGGAAAAAATATCGAAGGTCGCGAAATTTTGTTGGGAACTTTTTTCTCCATAATTCAATGGGAAACCATAAGAGAATTCAATTTTTCGAAAATCTATCCCACGAAAACAATTTTTAAACGACAATCATAGAGTGTTGCTATTTTCAACCCCTAATAATGAAGTTATGAAATCTGAAAAAATTGTAAGAGTAACATCCACTTAGTGCTTCATATTATGTATTGTTTCATGACTCAGTGTTTTTAAGAAGCCGTAAACAAAATCAAAAACTGTCAACTCGTCATCGCCTTCCAAAGGCTCTATCTTGAAAGGGGGGTCAATTTCGAAAAAAATTATATGAACTACCCCTGCTTATTTCCATCGAGGAAACATCTCCCAAACTCCTTTGAATTTCTTTACAGACACCCTGCATATACTTCTTGCCTATTTCAACTCAATGTCTATTGAAAAAAAAATAGAAATCCTCAAATTTGTGAGCCCGATATTCAATGATAAAGTCGCAACTAGTGATCAAACATGGAATAGATATTGGTGAATACATACCTGAATTTGCGCAAATTTTTAAAAAAATCCTATGAAGGGAATTGTGACAGAAATTAAATTTTTTTCTAATCTGATCATAATAGAATAATTTCAGCAACAGCTAACAGAAGCTCAATTTCATCATGAAACTCGATCATAACTTCGAATAACGTTAAGCTTAAAAATAGCTTTCTCTCCGAACAAAACTGTCAGGCGATTTCCTCCTTTTTCTCCACAATTTGCAATCCATTGTGGAAAAAGAATCACCTGATAAAAGGATTTTCCGAGGGGCACTGTAAAAATATATAATGGAACATTTGATGCGATATTAGGTTCTCATCTCCGAAGTAAAAAAAGACCGAATTGGAGGAAATACAAACTCCCAGAAGTTCTGCTTCAATTTCCAAGAGAGTTCGCGTGGAAAATACGCCCGCTCTAAAACAGGATGCTGATTATTTCAAGCTTGAATTGGAAGCTGTGAGATGAAAGAGGAGAGATCCAGATAGCTTGGATTACATCTGGTATCTGATATCAACTTTTGTTTAGTTCGAATATCGTTCTGCAAATGATGGTATAAATCCAAGAAAATACGAGAAACGCATCTGGCCACGCTGCTTTTTGTTTTCCACTTGAGGTGATTGTTGCTGTTAGAGAAAAATTCGATCGAGAGGAAACTTTATCTCTAGAATCCAGGCTATGAAATGAAAAAAAAATATATTTGACCTTGCGTGTACGTAATACAAAGTTTTCCGAATATAGCGTAGCAGAGAAGCATGTGCACAATTTTATTTTAATCTTTGAGGAATTAAAAGTGCTACTTTAGTCCATCAAAAGAGGAATTGAAAGTATACTTTTATTCCCTAAAGTGCACGAAAGAAATCATTTCTGTAAACTTGATTCAAATCTTTTGAAAATATGAAAGGGCAGACAAGCGAAAGTGCTTCTCTTGAGTTGTTCCTTGGTGGAGCAATAAGAATGATCTCAAAATTTTATATGGGATTCTAGATTGACACCAACTATATAAATGCAGAATCTCAGCACAGTCGGAATTATATTCTGGAAACTATTCAAAAAATGAAATATATTAAACATAAATAATTGAAAAAAATTTAATTCCATGGTTCTGATTTTGCATGAACACTTAGTATATCAGTCTTGATCCTCAAAAATAAATTTCACTAGAATCGGTTATCCTGTTATGGAAATGAAGAGATTTTTCTTTTCATATTTCAATTGAATTTTCAATGGTTCTGTTGACACTATAGCTACAAAATTTAGCATGAATATTTAGTATAACAGTCTCTATTCACAAAAAAATAATCATTTGAACCGTATATCCTCCTATGGAAATGAAAAGATTCTTATATCCAATATTTAAAATGAATTTTTTATGGTTGTGTTAACACTATGGCCACAAAATTCTGCATGAACATTCATTGTATCAATATTCATTCCTAAATAAATTTCATTCGAATACGAATAGGATATTTTTTTATGGAAACATAAAGTTCCTTTTTTTCAATATTCCAATTGAATTTTCTATAGTTCAATGTCAATGACAAGGCGATGGAATGTTTTGCGTTGTGTATCTGTTCTCCAATAATTGTTGATTCCTTTGTAAAATCTAAATGTTTTTAAAAAGCGTACAATATTGTTTGTCGTAACTAGCCTTGAAAAAGAAACGAATTGGTTTCGAAACGTTGGCATTGTCACGAAGTAAACAATAGATAATAAATAGTGTCCAATTTTCCCAATATTTTTCTTTCCTAATTCTGAAACAATGGATGATAACCAAGGTATTCTTTAAAAAAGTGTCAGTAAAAAAATGAACTGATTTTCCTAGTAAATCCGCAATAGTACAAGAACAAGCACATTGAAGTATAATTTTTTCGCGTAGTATCATGTTCGAACAGCAATAACTCTCAAATTAAGTAACTTAAAGAAATGACGTAGGTGTTGCTTTGTAGTTTAGATCCTGGTGTGTTGAATCATTGAAAAAAAAATATTCTTCAATGTGCTAGTTCTTGTACTATTGCGGATTTACTCAGGAAATCGGTAGATACATTTTTTAATAAAATTTTGTTAAAGAATTTTTTATAGCATTTTCAAGTTGAATGTTTTCATATTGTTCTACTTCAATGAAAGGTTGTAGTATCATCTTTCAAAATTCATTTTTTTCACATCTGTGGGACCTTAGTGCCCAAAGAAATCGATATTATTTGGAAGGGTCAACGAAAATGAGAAGGAAATTTAAAAGGGGGGTTACTCCAAATCTAAGGAGGTAAAATTTCCAATGTGGGTGTTTTTGTCGATAATATTAGGTATATTTGATGCTCTTAAATTATCGCTAAGTCATGACCAAACACACTGTATACTTGCCGTAGAAAGGTATGCTAGATAGACACGCAGTTACCAATCCATCAATCATATTCAAAAACGAACGAGTCATTAGGGTTCCAATGGCTCAAACCGTAGCTGAATCCTAAAACGAGCTAACAGAGAGTCGATTATTTCCTACTGTATATGTAATACCTCACAACAGAAGCTCTGGACTAGTTATAATAATTGATCCTGCATATATGCATTGGAAAATGAGAATGCATGTCACATTCGGTCCCCATTGATTCAGATCCAGGCGAACTGTAAACTCGAACCAGTAGGTAAACGCAACAGAGGCTATGCCTTTCCAAGAGTGTCAAGAGACTCGTTAACAAACACTAATTATCTGCGCTTGAATATTCTAATGCCCATATGCCCATATTGTATGCTGACACACTTCACTCAAGTTGATATACGAATAGTCGATTGGAGTTTTATTATGTCTTTGTACTGAATGCCACTTCGTTTTTATTTTAGCTATTGTTGTTTCGAGTCTTCTCAGAATTTTTTAGATTCTTTGTCCGCTTTATTCTGTTATGTAGAGGCGTTTTCGAATACTTACTCGGGTTAACTGGATCCCTTACCTTCGCGTTCGTTTACCTAACCCGAACATCAAACCCGTGTTCCGAAGGTACGGTGCTATTAACTCGATCACTGACTCAGGTTGATCCATCGTAACCCTACACGAGAGCGGGGTCGTAGAGTCACCGCATGCGCACTGCAGTTCAATTTTGTTTTTGAAAAAGGCGGGAATAAGTCTTCTACTCTTCTCTTAGTAATTTCATATATTCTTTTCTCAAAAATTATGGAAAGAGAATTTGGCTCAGTGTAAAATGTGTGGTTCTATGATTCGACAAAACGATGTGAAACAACTTCTTCATTAAAACTGAAGCCTTCTTTATTTAATATAGGTACTCAAAGATAACATTGAACATGCGAGTGCACACCAGAAATCATAAGAAAGATTTTACAGAAAGCAATAAATCCCAGCAAAGCTAGAGACAATCAGTAAATAAACTGGAACCAAAAATAAATTCTCTACTTATACTGTTATGATTCTTGTTGCAGTTTCAATAACACTCAAATTGGATGGAGACAAATACATTCCAGAAAGAACAATACTGTAGGATCGTCTATGTAGGTACAAACTGTCTCTAAATACTCAAGTGTTTCAACGGGCAACTGTAGATAACTTATGATAAAATAACATTTTTCTTCGTCTTCCTTTTTTCCTCCGGGTCTTCGTTTCAGCGATACAGGGTGTCAAAAATGTATTTTTTTTTCAGTTTTTGGCTAATATTTCAGAAACCATTTGAATGACAGAATTGGGTTTTTGTATTTACATTTTCACTAATAATAGCTACTTACCCACACTTTACCCGGTTTTATTAGAAGTGCCAGTGGCGGAATTATAGAATTTGCTCAAAGGTTTCACCCTCAACTTCTAGCTAAATGTTTCCGCAAGCTTCCAAACAATACTTATAAGTATAATTGAGCAAATTTCTAAATATCGTATGTTACTGTGTCCGGTGCGTAGATGACTTGAAAGTATAGTATAAGATCCCGATATAAAACGACCTTCACCGAGATGCTTATTTAATGAAACGTATTTTATATTTAATTTAATATGTCAATAAATATAATCCATATGGGTTGCCTAGCAAATTTCAGTCCAGAGTATGTTTAATTAATAATTAAAAAAATATTTTTTTAAACATTTCACCGGTATGATTATTAGATGAATTCTATACTAATCGAAAGTATGAACCTCATAGAACATGCAAACGTTAGGTTGCCTGTTCTTTTCCGGTCACAACTATCGGGTTGCCAGATAAAAACAGGTGAATCTGTACTAGCATTTTGCAACGGTCTGTTTATTGAATGAAATTTCAATGAAATTAAAGATTATTTTATTCTGAACACGGTAGTATAGGGTTGCCTACGAAAAATCAGACCAGAATTGCGGTTGTCGAATTTTAAACAGTAAAATATTGCTCCGAAAGAATGTGTGCGACTGAGAGGTCCCAACCGACCATCCCATGCGATGCATTAAAGTCCGCCCATTTAAAGAAAGAGAGTGCGCGAACGTGAGCTCGACTTGGACCCTTTCGAAAATTGCCGTTTTTTTTCCTACGGATGGCGGATGATTTTGGAAAATTATAGAGGCGTTTCGGTGATCGATTAAAGATCGTCGAACTGATAGAACTTTCTTATTTTTTCGAATTTATTCGGACGAAAAAAAGTTTCGCGTTAAAATCCGATTTTTCGAACGAGTGTACATGATTACGTCTTTTGATCGTTGTTTATATGCCAGTTTGATTTTTACGTTCGAGCGATCGGTTAAATATCTTCGAATCGATCGAATTTAATTTTTTTTTCGAACTTCCCACCCTAGGACGAAATAACAAACTTTGCATATTATAATCTCGATTATTTCAGACGAGTGTGAAAAAAATGACTTTGTTGTTCGATCGTTCTTTCCTTACAGTTAAGTCGTCGCGCAGTGCATCGTGCTTCGTGCGAACCGCATAACCCTATCTCGCACAGCCCGATTCTCTGATCGTCTGCACTATACCGGTGCGCACACATTCACTCGGAGCAATATTTTACTTTTTAAAATTCGACAACCGAAATTCTGGACTGATTTTTCGCAGGCAACCCTATACCACCGTGTTCAGAATGAAATAATCTTTAATATCATTAAAATTTCATTGTTCGTTGCAAAATGCTAGTACAGATTTACCTGTTTATACCTGGCAACCCGATAGTTGTGACCGGAAAAGAACAGGCAACCTAACGTTTGCATATTCTATGGGCTTCATACTTTCGATTGGTATAGAATTCATCTAATAATCATACCGGTGAAATGTTTAAAGAAATATTTTTTTTATTAATTAAACATACTCTGGACTGAAATTTGCTAGGCAACCCATATGGATTATATTTATTGACATATTAAATTAAATATAAAATACGTTTCATCAAATAAGCATCTCGGTGAAGGTCGTTTTATATCGGGATCTTAGACTAGTAGTTACACTTCGGGTGCTAAAACCTGTAGTCTCGAATAATGTGAATTTCCCGCGAAAGTTTCAATTTGCGCTGATTTCTAATTAAATTTCTGATGAAACCGCTTCATGTTGAAGAGTATTCAAATTAAAAGTTATCTAATTGTTCTTTTTCACTTCCTATTCTTAACTGACACAAAGGTTGAGATGAAAAATTGCATGACCTCCAACATTTCCGATCCTATCATCAATCTCGAAGAAGTTTTCTTCCTGTTCCAATAAACAAGTTGAAAAATGAAAGCGATTACATTTCACGGAAGCACTTTTTATTTATTATTGAGCAACATATGCGCCGGAAATATGAGAGAAAACAATGGCTGCTACAAACGAATCAGTTCATTTTGTGTACAAGATAATCCTGGAAAGTTATTCTTCCCGGATATGGCCTTGCCCTTCATGGAGTAACCGGTCGCACATTTATGACATTTACTGAGTTTTCAGATGTCGGTTCTGTAGAAATCGTCCAAGAAAATCAAGAAATGTGAGTCCCCAACTGAGAATGAGCTTGGAAAAGTCTCATGTTGAAGAGTTTTCAAATTGAAAGTTATCTAATTGTCCTTGTTCACTTCCTAGTCTTAACTGACACAAAGGTTGAGATGAAAAATTGCTTGACATCCAGCGTTTTACATCCTATCATAAATCTCGAAGGAGTTTTATTTCTGTTCCAATAAACAAGCTGAAAAATGAAAGTGATTTACATTCCATGGAAGAACTTTTTATTCATTGTGGAACAACATATGTGCCGGAAATATGAGAAAAAAAATGGCTGTTACAAACGAATCAGTTCATTTTGTGTACAGGATAATACTGGGAAGTAGATTCAAGTGCCGTGCTCGTATTTTTTACACAAATTCTAATTACAAAGGTATGACACGAAGTTATATTTTTTTTAATGGGAACATTAGATTTTTGTGCCATTTCCTGAAAGCTTAATTTTTTCTGATTTCAAAAATGTATAAAATTGTATGGTTTGCATAAATATAAGTATAGAAAATGGTCAAAAACCTATTTTCATCTGAGTCTCGATCTTTTTTATGATTTCAACTGTTGATGAGCACAGAAAATTTAGCATCGTATAATTACCATAATATCTCAGATGAAAATAGGTTTTTGACCATTTTCTCTACTTATATTGATGCAAACCATATAATGTTATACATTTTTGAAATCAGAAAGAATTAGCCTTTCAGAAAAAGGCACAAAAATCTAATGTTCCCATTTAAAAAAACATAATTTAGGGCCATAGCTTCGTAATTAGAATTGGTGCAAAAAAGACGAGCACGCCAATGGAATCTAAGTGAAAAAGTGCCTGTATAATGTTTTAATTTCAGAGCTCTATCATCAGTATTAGCGGAGATATGAATTTTTTTCGATATCGCCACTTTTCTAATTTTCGCTTATAACTCGAAACCCAAAGAAAGTAGCCAAAAATGAATACTACTCTTGTTAGTTTCTCAGAAAAAGAGATCGAGAAGTGGGTCTCAGATTTTGTCTATCTCCTCTAGTTTTAAAGTTGTAGTACTAAAACATCAAAATATGCCCACCCTGTAGGGGAAGTGTGCCCATGTTGGCACCCTCAACGAATTATTTACATATTCCATTAAAGGAATATTTTTCTATGTCATCGAATGGACAGATTTGCTGCTACTCGTATGTAGTATGCATTCTTATATACAGGGTGGCCATTTGAAAACGAAACAGACGAGATTACAGACGAAATAAATTTTTTCGATAGAAATGCTCGGACAGGTCGATTTCTGTTTCGAGGGGGACAACTTAAGATGTAGGTTACGGACGCATAGCGCTTCAACCCTTGCTACTACAACCCTCACCCCCAATTTTTGAATAGGGAAGATGGGGTGAGTGATACCTCATTTGAAAGGTATTTTTATACTGATTTCAGCACAGTAATTGTTTTCTCATTTTATGCATTAGTTTTCGAAATATTCTTAACTAAGTATTTGAAAATGAAGTGGTGTTTTCATGGCACTTGTAGTGTTTTTTTTGTGAAAAATCGACATTTTGAGCTTCAAAACAACCATGACTGTGGCCTCCTTCCTCCAATCCACTGACATAGAAATCTTTAATCAAGATGTCGAACAAACAAAGCGTATTGCGAAGGAGCTCAATCTTGCTGAAACTCAATCTAAATTATCTTCGATATAATTTGCAGTATTTCCAATAATATGCGGTAACACTTGATCGATAGAAATCTCCAAAAAGTCCAAATACGTACATATCTCTAATCAGATTACCAGGTAAGAAAATCAAATCATTAATGATGCCACAGAAATATTCCAGTCCCAATTCGTGAAACGATTTCCGACTTAATTATGAAGTGTTTTCTCAGTTGGCTTCAATAATGTTTTCATTTTGTTGATTATTGAATTCATATCTTTTTCAAAAAAATGAGAATCGATAATTTTTTATTTATTACGAACAGATCATTAAGTTGGCTTACTGGTTCTTTGACATGTGAATTATTCTTAGTTTTGAATCGAGACTTGTATGTGTTCTAATTCATTGTTCGACATGGTTTATTCAATTGCAGAGCGGGTGGAAATAATTTCACTTTTTTTTGCAAACAATCAATGTGCGAATAGAACCGCAGAATTCTTCAATCAACGACATTTAGATAAACATGGTTGTTTTGAATCTCAAAATGTCGATTTTTCACAAAAAAATACTACAAGTGCCATGAAAACACCACTTCATTTTTAAATACTTAGTTGAGAATATTTCGAGAACTAATGCATAAAATGAAAAATCAATTACTGTGCTGAAATCAGTATAAAAATACCTTTCAAATGAGGTATCACTCACCCCATCTTCCCTATTCAAAAATTGGGGGTGAGGGTTGTAGTAGCAAGGGTTGAAGCGCTATGCGTCCGTAACCTACATCTTAAGTTGTCCCCCTCGAAACAGAAATCGACCTGTCCGAGCATTTCTATCGAAAAAATTTATTTCGTCTGTAATCTCGTCTGTTTCGTTTTCAAATGGCCACCCTGTATAGTTTCAATATAAGTTTTTAAAAATTTGGATTATAGCACTTTTTAAAATTTGGCAACGGGTGCCATCATAAGATCACGTATGTCCTTTGATGGCATATAACTTAAAATAAAATGATATTATTTATTGAAATGTTTTATTGAAGACATGGACAACAGCTTATAACAATAAAGACAAGCGGCATCTGAATCATCGTCATAATGTCTTTCTTCATTTTCCTCATTTTCTTCTACGAACTTAATATGTCTTTTGACCTTTCTAGCTAGCTTCTCTCTCTTTTCCTTTGTCTCCTCTTCTTCTTCCAACTTCTTTTCTTTTATGTCAGGGGTTGTATTGAGGATTCCAACTTTTCCTCGTTTTCTCCCTCTTTTCACTGTTGATTCTGCAACGGCAGTTGGCAGTGGTGAGAGTTTATGTATGATTTTCAATGATCTCGATACTTCACTTGAAACCATTTTCATTATTTTCGGATACCTCTAATATTTCTTGCGAAGTACCAGACTTTGGAGGAATCGTCTCTTGATCTTGATTCTTTTTCCTATGATGGCACCCTATGCTATCATAGGAACACTCTGGCTATGCCATCATAAGCATAAGTAACATATATTTTTCAACAAAGCGAAAAAGGTACTAAAAAGACGAAAAAACCTCAAACTTTCACACTTAAAGCATTGTTATAGAGTGATTAAAGGAAAGTATAATCATTTTTTACACAGATTTATTGAATATCCAAATAAAACGAAAAAGAATGAAATAACTATCATACATCAACACTTACCGAAATGATTGAACTCTTATAACAGTCACAAATTGCCACGTATTCAAGGTGTAACTACGTATATCAAGCGTAAATGCCATTTGGCGTACAAACTCAGTAAATATAAGTTTGTTTAGTTGATGTTAACAGACTTCTTTGAAGTGTGCCATCATAAGCAGGATGCCATCATAGGCATACTTCCCCTACATTAATGACATTTAGTGAAAATCAAGAAATGTGAGCCCTCGACTGGGAATGAGCTTGGAAAAGCCTCATGTGGAAGAGTATTCAAAATGAAAGTCATCAAATTTTCCTCGTTCACTTCCTAATCAATTAGTACCTACCTACACAGAGGTTGAGAAAAAAATTCAGTCTCCAACGTTTCCGATTCCTATTATCAATCTCCAAGGAGTTTTCTTCCGCTTCCAATAAACAAGTTGAAACATGAAAGCGATTTACATTTTATGGAAGAACTTTTTATTCATTGTTGAACAACATAATATGTGCCGGAAATTTGAGAGAAAAAAATGGCTGCTACGAACGGACCAGTTCATTTTGTGTACAGGATAATCCTGGAAAGTTATTCTTCCGGATATTGCCTTGCCCTCATGGAGGAACCGGCAGAACAAAACTTCCGTTCCCAATAAATCCCCTTTTATACCCCGTTCTCCTCTACCACTGGAGATTTCACTGGATGCTCCTATTGCTCTTGCTTTTCTTGATCGGTCTCGATGTATTTATCGTGGTTAAAGGAGAGAACCTCTTAATCCTATTGTTTACTATCTCTCCTGATGTTTTATTGGCCCTTGAACTGAATGTAACATGGCACACATTCAGGAATATCCACAACAAAGTTATGAAAAAAAATGAAATTAGCCTTACGGGGATACAGAAGCTTTTATTTGCTAGTTAAAATTTGAAAAACTATCATTCAAGTTTTAATATCACAGTAGTTTATCCCTAGGTATTCATTAAACTCTCCTATTTAAATCTGGAACCTCACCTGGAAATTTTAGTTTTGAAATAAGTAACATAAATACATAAATATAAAAATGGTTAACAATTCGTATTGGAATTCTATGAAATGAAGTGCACAAAAGTGCTACACCTGGGGCCTATTGCACCATAATACTTTTCAACTTTTCACTTCTCACTTTGCATTCTGACAAATTTCAAAAGTGAAAATTAGTTATGTTGCACAACATTTCTCTCAACATTTAATTTTTTCGGAGTCCTACTTTTCATTATGCACTTGACTTTTCACATTGTATTTTTTGATTATGAATGCGTTTGGTGCAACTTAATTCATATGAAAAGTGAAAAGTTGTGAAGTGTTTGGTGCAATAGGCCCCTGGTCGAAAAAATCGAAGTATCATATAGTCTTCAAGTTCTTGATCTAAAATTTGCATTCAACATTTTAATGATACGTCGAGCGAAAAAGAAAATGAATTTGAAAATCATTTGAATAATTCCCAGATTATTATTCCGATCGTGCTGAGATTCTGCATTTACATATTCAGTATCAATCTCACGCCCTATACAAAATTTTGAGGTATGAGGTTCATTGCTCCACCAATGTACGAACGCTGAAAAGCAATTTTTTGGAGTCATTTCTTCCTGAAGTTATCATGTTCTTGCTACTTCCTGTTTCTAGCAAATCCTCATTTCTGAGTCTAAACAGAAAATATTTATCAATGAAAATAACTCTTTATACGATTAAAATCCAAGGAAAATTTGACTTCTATTAGCGTAGCAACATCAAAATCTCCGTTTTTTCCAACCTTATTCTCTACCTGAATAATATACGTCCCTTGAAACCCTGAATAATTGACGCAATTTTCTCTTGAACTGTATTCTTTGGTTACGATGGAAAGGTATGGTAAACAACATAGAGCAATATAAAAGTAATTAAAACTCGCATCATTAACTTATAAATGATTAAAAGCGTAATGCCATCATCTTTCTGTAGTTGGACTATTAGAGCTTTTCTTGAAAGTCACATTTTTTGGGGCATCTACGAGAATATTACCTTTGTAACAATCGGTATAATTTTGTTGTAACCTTTCGTGGATTTGAAAAGAAAAATTCCGTTTGTGACGAATAAAAAAACAATAATTCTCTTGTCAATATGAAGTCTTCAAACTCGTATTACTTATGAAAAAGTAATTTTTCATAACACGGTGCACACACATTATACGTATTATTTTATGATTTATGATTTGAATTGCAGTATTCAATAAATTCAATTTTTAAATACTTAATGATAAAAAACGTGTCATAAGTACATACAATACATCAAGAATTTAAAGACTACCTGATACTTTGATATTTTTGACCAAATGTAGCACTTTTGTGCTCTTCATTTCATAGATGTTATAATAACATCTATATACGAGTACACTACTGGAAAAAATTAAAGGATCAAAAAAAAATTCCAAATTTTTCGGCAATTTTCAACATGCCGTAACTTTTAAAGGAATGGTCGTACAAGGAATTTAAAAAAAGGAAATTGTAGCTCCAAGTGTCTAGTTTTTGGATAAGAACTTCAAACATTTCAAGTTTCAGTGGTTTTTGAGTAATGATAGAAAAATCAGCAACAAAAAAGTTTTCAAAATTCTACGACTTTTTTTTTCTTGTCTACGAGCATGGAAATTTTAATTTTGCATAATCGTTATAACGATAAGATACTTTGTTAATTCAGCTTTAATTTATTTTTTATGGACCTCAATACGTCCACTTCTCGCCGAGATATCGGTCTTCAAATGGAAACGGATCCATTTGTCTTTGATTATATACCCGTTATTAAATTAATACACATTTTATTCGTTAGTTTATTTTATTTTTCTTTTTTTGAAATGTATGTACTATCTGCAATTAAAATGTGGAAAAAGCTCGAGAAAATTCTTTTTGCCTTTTTTAAAGATTATGAGCTTCTCAGAGCAAAAAACGTAATCCTTATTTTTTTTCAAAAATTCAATCGAGTCAAACAAAAAAAACGGCCCGCTGGATTGAGTTGTCTCTTCGTAAGGTTTTTATCAACATATTGAATTGTGAAAGTCACACTTAACATTATTGGTTTCCTCAACATTTTCGATCCAGCGGTAGATTTTCCAAGAAACCACCAAAAGCCCTTTTTTTGTTAAATTTTTATATTGATGCGACATGAAGAAAAAAAAAATTTTATGAATAAGCAATGGTTGTTCATTAATGAGAGTTCATTTAAGGTCTTGAAACCCTCCTTCAATTTTCTGTGCGATCATTGGTTGCTGAGAAATCGATAATCAAAGACAAATGGATCCTTTTCCATTTGAAGACCGATATCTCGGCGAGAAGTGGACGTATTGAGGTCAATAAAAAATAAATTAAAGCTGAATTAACAAAGTATCCCATCATTATAACGATTATGCAAAAATAAAATTTCCACGCTCGTAGACAAGAAAAAAAAGTGGTAAAATTTTGAGAATTTTTTTGTTGCTGATTTTTCTATCATTACTCGAAAACCACAGAAACTTAAAATTTTTGAAGTTCTTATCCAAAAACTAGACACTTGGAGCTAAAATTTCCTTTTTTAAATTCCTTGTACGACCATTCCTCTCAAAGTTACGGCATGTTGAAAATTGCCGGAAAATTTGGAATTTTTTTTTGATCCTTTAATTTTTTCCAGTAGTGTAATTAACAACTCGTATGGAACATCTATGAAATGAAGAGCACAAAAATGCTATTTGGTCAACAATATCAAAGTATCAGGTAGTCTTTAAATTCTTGATCTAAAATTTGCATTCAATACTGGCATTCAACGAATTATACAATAATACGGGAAAAGAAAATAAATTCAAACACCGAATTATTGGTGATATATAATCGTATAGGTTATGTCGTTGAGATTAACCAAATTAATCTTTATTGCAAACAGTATCATACCAGTTCTGAAACATGTTGCATTTTTTATTCATTGATACATAGGTTCATTCGAATCTTAAGCCTTCACCTTTAAAGATTCATTAGGGAGTAATTCTTCTTGTTAATGATCGATGGCTGCTTTGGAATTTTTTATCTTATCGTTTCTTATGCAGAGCCCCCAAATTGATAATTCCTGTCACATTATTCAATTCCTTCGGATTGACAGCCTAAACTAACGGTATCGTTTGTTCAAATTAAAGTTTACATCAGAAAATAAATATTTGTGGTAGTCCAACGCCAACTGCGCTGTTGTAATCATTCATAGAGAACCTGTATTCATCAAAGAAAATAACTCGATTAAAACTAAACAAAAACATGGCCTAAATGGTAGATTTTCCCGTAGCAACATCAAAATCACCGTGTTTTCGAACCTACATAATTTCCTACCTGAATAATATGCTTCCCCCGAAATCCTGAATAATTGACGCAATTTTCTCTTGAACTGTATACTCTTTGGTTACGATGAAAAGGTATGGAAAACAACATAAAGCAATATTATAAAAGTAATTAAAACTCACATCATTAATTCCAAAATGATAAAAAGCTTATAATGCATCATCTTTCTGATGTATCTAATTGGACTATTAGAGCTTTTCTAAAAAGTTCCAATTGAGTTGATCTTCATGTTTTGTCTCCTTTGTTGGGGGAATTTAAGAGAAAATTACCTTTGTGTATCATCTTGCGGATAAAAAGTCTCCCCTTACATCTTGCATTATTAACTGGAACCTTATGTAATATAAGGAATCAAACCCAGCTCTCTATTTTAATCATCTCCGTATTATTCTGATATTGATTTTCATATTTTTTGAGCCCTCGTTCTACACAAACGAATGCTACACTGTGCAAACAAATTAACGCATATTCTGAAAATCTCAATTTTAATGAAAGTCAATTCAGGATTTCACAGAATCTTATGTGCAAGAAGAGAAATAAAAAAATTTCAAAATACTGGAATGCTGATAAGTGATTTAATACGTACTTGGTATTTCCACCCCTTGCGTTAATTACAGCTCGGCAACGACGGTTCATACTCAAAATGAGTGATCTTAAAATGTTCTGATCTCATCCTTCCCAGATTTCTCTGAGTTGGACTCCTAAGTCATTAAGAGTAGCTGGATGATTTTCTGAACTTCTCAGCCTTCCATTTAGGTTGTCCCAAACATGCTCAATCAGATTGAGATCTGGACTTCTTGCTGGCCATTCAGTTCGAGAGAGTTCAACCTCTTCAAGGTACTCCTGAAAGATGCGCGCACGATGGGGTCTGGAATTATCGTCCATAAAAATGAAATTTTTACCAATGTATGAGGCAAATGGCACTACATACTCTTCAAGAATGTTCCTTTTAAACCTATCAGCATTCATAGCTCCATTATCAAGGACCACTAGGTCTGTGCGAGCAGTCAAAGATATTACACCCCATACCGTAATCGATCCTCCCCTGAAACCAGTAGTATTCAGGAAATTGCACTGAGCATATCTTTCATGTGGACGTCGATTACAATGCTAGAGGCAGAATCTAGACTCATCTGTGAAGAATACTCTTTTCCAATCAGACTCTTCCCAATGGATATGCTCTCTCGCAAAATCCAAACGCGCCCTTCGATGGGCTGGGCTAAGAGCTGGGCCTCTTGCCGCGACACGAGGCCTTAAATCATATTCTCTGAGCCGATTTCTTATTGTCTGAGTGCTAATTTGCACCCCAAGAGTTTACTCAAGCTGATTTTGAAGGAGGCGAGCGGTTGCAAACTGTTGTCTCAACGAAGAAACTCTCAAGTAACGTTCTTGAATGGCAGTTGTTACCCGTGGTCTACCCTGTCCTGGTCTTAAGACATTGATACCTGTCTCTCTGAACCGCTGCAACATTCTAGACACACTTATATGGGAAACTCCAAACCTTTTTGCAATTCTTGTGTATTTCCACCCTTCTTCTCCCAAAACTACCGCTTATGCACATTCCTCTTTGATCAAATTGCGTGTTTCGCGTTGCATAGCGAAACACGAGAGTAGGAAATCAAACGAAAGAAAAACTATTGATCACTAGAATTGATCGAGAACTACTGATTTCAGAATGGAACCAATACATTCAAAATCTGATAATCTCATCTTTTTTTATTCCTGCTGGAAAAAAACATCTGTATTGAAGAAAAACGTTGAAATAAAATATATGCATGCATAATTCTGATAAAAATAATTATCATTGAGAACACCTTCTGTTGTAGACTTAATTTGTGATTTCCATAATGTGCGTGAATTTTTTTGCTCAGTGTTTATCGTTTTGCTCAAATGTAATTTCCTAATTTTGAACCGAAAATGATCTCAAACGATAGGGTTCCACTCCCTGATGACGAATTCGTGGTCAAATGCAATTATGTCTGGCCGTCCGTTAGCAAAATAACTTTCGAAGGGATTGTCCGAGAGATTGTCCTGAAGAATTGAAAATTTCAGGATGAGTTCGGGTCCCAAATGGCTCGGTAAAGTTCGTAAACCAGCCAAATCGTACAGGGTGTTCCATAAAATATGGCCTTCCAAAATTTTTGTTCCTCAATAACTCAGAAAAACGAAACCTATCAGAATGAAATGTTACGGCCAAATGCAAAGTGCTGATAATAATCCTCATGCTCAATTTGTGGCCATAGTGTGAACAGAACCATAGAAAATTCAATTGGAATATTGAAAAGAAGAATCTTTATATTTCTATGACAGGATATCCGATTCGAATGATTTTTTTTGTGACTGGAGTTCGATATTCTGAATGTTCATACAGAATTTCAGGGCCATAGTTTCATTAGAACCATAGAAAATAATAGTTATATTGAAAAAAAAAATCTTCATATTTGCATAACAGAATATCAGATTGGGGTGAAATTTTTTCTGTGAATTTCGTGGTCATAGGGAAGGAGGGGCAAGATGACGACAGTAAGCTAAAAAAAATCATAAAACGATTATTTGCTCATTTTACGGTGTGAAAAAAACTTTTTTGTCATTTACTATTATTGAGTTTTCAATTAAAAAATTTGTATCACTTGAGAGTTACTATTTGGAGTGAAAATTTTGAAATTTATCTGCTTACGTCATATTCGTCATCTTACCCGACGTGGAGGGTAAGATGACGAATTGTGTATAGTAACATCAGAAGATACGTAATCTTAAAAAAATATAGATAGCTATATAAAAAAGTTTACAAATCAAGGTAAAAAAAAATTATTCTAGGAAGTAAACATAACATAAAATACTTTCAACATAATTTCTCATAAATGTTCACAAACACCAATCACAACTCCATTTTTCCATTTTTGCCTCTTTAGTGTCCATTTCTGTGCACTCAGCATGAGCCCACTCTTTACATTTGCTACAGCAAAACCATATTTCATCTTTTTCACGTTCACTGCAGAAAATGCAGTCTCTTTCATCATTGTCAGAGTCAGCATATTGTAGATCTATTGAGGAGTCAGAAGAATCGTTGAATTTAATTTTTCTTCTTACTGGTTTTTGTTTTACTTTTCGTGCTTTCCTACTTTTTCATCTCATTTTTTTTAGTTAAACTCATCAGGATATTTCTTAAAATATCTTCTAAGAGTAGCTTCTGGAATTTGGTATGCTTTTGAAGCTGCATTTACACTCATCCCTTCAATTTTTAGTTTAGTGAGTGCTCTTTTCATATTATCTTTCGACCATGATTGCCTGTCAGTTTTTCTTTGATATATTTTACCCATATTTATTCAAACCTGAAGTTAAAAACATGACCTAATAAATATTTTTGATTATGTAGGGTAAGATGACGAACAACTCGTCATCTTACCCGCATTAGGCATTTTATTTGTAAACATCATAAAATGAAATTCATCATTCCCAACGAATGTTTTCAATACTCAAATTGTTCCTGAAACATGATAGTTTCGAAAAAAATTAGACTTACAGAAAACGAAATGAAGAAAACACTAAAAACAGTAATACTCGGAATCACAAATATTGTCTCAACCAACACTTGACATGTATCAACTTCTGTATGATTATTAACAGACCCATAGAAAATTCAATTGTTATATTGAAAAAAGAAACAGAACATCCGATTCGAATGAAATTTATATTGAGGATGAAAACTACTATACTGAATGTTCATGCAAAATTTCAAGGGGATCGCATCATAAGACCATAGAATTTAGTTTTTTGTAATTATTACATATTTGTTTTTACATATGCCATTTTTGAATAATTTTAAGAATATAATTCCGATTGTGCTGAGATACTGCATCGAGACCATTTGACTAAAAAACTGGCACACTCTACATAAAGTTATTTTTATCTTAATATTGCAATCATATGGTATCAGGATTTTTCCCAACGGTCTGGTATTCTGCTTCGTTATAGAACGTGCCTTCACGCTGAACCAATTTAACTTTTTCGCACAGGCTGACAACTGGGCATTAATGAAGGATTTATTACTGGGTGATTTCTAACTTCAGACAGTATTGATCAGTTTACACGTGTTTACAACACGTGTGCTCCAATGACCTCTGCTTCGACACCGAGAATTGAATTCTTGAGAAACGGTTTTATAGTTAATCATCTGGAAAGAGTTTATTGGAATAAAAATGACATTAATGATTGTTTAGTATGTGCTCCAGATTGTGTGAGAATAGGCGAATCAAGCTAAACGATACGCCTTCTGGTGATGATCTGAGTAACCTTTAATATTGACATGATTCTTTCATTCTGCATTGTGTTGCCGTGATTTATGTGAATATTTAACATTATTAATAATTCTTGAGTATAATTCATTCAAATCGCTATTTTTCAGTTCCTCAGTTATCTTCTTGAGAAAATAATAATTCCAATAATACCTATACCACAATATTACCACAAAGGTGAATCGAGGAGTAAAATGACAAAGAGTTGATGGATCGACGAAAAGCCTGGCAGCTGAAACTTGAAATCGGTAAACCAGTCACAGGAAATATGAAAGTTTGCTCCCTGCATTTTGTAGATAACGATTATTTTTATCGAGATTAGTACGGATTACACAAAACTTGTAGGTTAGATCGGATTCATGGGGTGAATAGTTTAGAGATCCCAGTTCATAACAGAGGCAGTTTTTGAAAAATACTGCTGTGCCTACCAGAAATCTTCCTGTTGGATTTCTACCAGAAGGAGCATCAACCGGAATGTTCTAGTTCTAGTAGTAAAACTGAAAGGTTGAGACAAGGAAGTCTAAACAAAGGAAAACCCACTGAAGAATGCTTTTGTGAAGAGAAAAAGTTCTGTCTGAATATAATAAAATTAAGTTAATTTAACTGTTCAACAAACGAAATTGTTTTCCCCAGTTTTCTCAACAGCCTTTAACCTAATTCATCTTTCACCATGGCTGAAATAAATTGAAACAAATGATGACACCCACCGTCCTCACAGAAAACAAAAATATAATATACACAGAAATACACTCGTTCACTATAGATTTCTGAAATTTGATATATTAATGAAAAATCCAAATTTTAATGGAGCAGATGAACATATAAATAATACAACCATAAAATCCCCCCATATATGTCAATATTAATAGTTCTTCGAATGACCGCCGTGGCGCTGCATTCTTATTTTCAGTACAGTGACTATAATTATTATTAGGTAATATAGTAGTATATAGTGGAAATGGGCCTCGTCACTGAAGATTTTTCGATGGAATTCCAGATCATTTTCATGCATTTCAACGACCCAATCAGCAAAGACACGACGTTGTTGATGATCGGCCGGCTTGAGTTCTTTGTGTTAACTGAACTTTATAAGCCTTAAGACCCAAATCTTCATGAAAATACGGTTGTAATGACGTTTGTGGAATGCCTTATTCCAAAGAACGACGAGGAATGGACAAACCTGGGTTTTCTTCAACACTTTCGGCTCTAGCAGCATATATCTCGGCTGTCTTGAGCGACGTGCACGGGTTTTTATTCTTCACATCACTAACTTGTCCCAACAGCTCGAATTTTTCCACCAATTTCTTTATTCCGGTCCGACAAGGTGCTTCACGACGACCCAAAAAATGTTCCAGTTTTACGAACCGTCTCTGCCAAATTTTCACCATTTATATAGTGAATTTTAATAAGTTCAATGCGTTTCTGAAGCATGTATCATTCCATTTTTATTAATTGCTTATTCTCCACTTGTCAAATGTCAAAAAAAGAATGCTTCAAATTTGACATCTACCGAAATAGCGGGCAATTCAAAATAACACCTCTTAGTGGGAAACCCTTTACTTCAGGTTATTTCAATATAATCTTGCGACTAGCTCCGAAGTAAGAGTTTGAAATATTGATATCTGCTGATTCCTGTCTGCATGTATTATTTCTACACAAATATTTGAATATCATGATTTTAATAATTTACGAGGTTGAGTGAACAGGGACTATACGTTTATGTGAAAAATTCATAACGAAATCAAAATATACTGATCATTTGAAAAATAAATGTGTCTGCTATTCTGGTGCTATTCTGTTGTTGAGAAGAAGTCGAGTGAAAATTCCACTCCTACACTGTATTCGAAATATCAATGGAGTGTATTCAGAGTCTCTAGGTATAAAACCAGCCACAAATGTTATTTCCGTCCCAAAGATGTCCGATAGAAAATAATGGAATTTTTTTATTGCCATCGGAGAGCCTGAGTCATTTAGCAATAGAAATTCCGTGAATTCTTTGGTGTACACTGTCATTTGTTACGAGCCTTGTGCCCTATTTATTCGACGCCCTTCAGGACATAACAAACAATGTTTAAGTCTTATAATTTTGAGTTAGACACGAGTTGAGAAAAAGTATTCAAATGAAGAACATTAATTCTGTATCAATACATACTTGCGTGGGGGTAACCACTTACTACAAATAATCGCTTTTATGTTCTTTAAATACAAGGTGACTCACTGACAAGGAGGCACGTCCCTGATATGATTTCTCATATTTGAATAAATACAGGAATTCGTATGTATATGTATATCACAATAAGTTGGAGATTACATTTAACTGTAAAATGGGGTATTGAATCGCAACATTTTGAGGGCAAAAGCATCAGGCAGAGATTTTTGAGTTTCAGTTGAACAGTTGTGTATTCGAGAGATTTAAATGTCACGCAACTGTCTGAATGTAGATGCCCGATTACGTTAATGTAGTGTTGTCTCTCTCTTATCGATGTGAGTGGCCTATAATAAGCAGTAATATGAAAGTAATTGAATGGAGTATCACGGGTAACCTAACACATAAAATACTGTGGAACTTCCTTATAATGAACGTCTGTATAACGAATTCCTCTGTATAACGAATTTCGTACAAGATATTGCACCTTGAATCCAAATTCCATGTTAAAAACACCCTCTAAAACGAAGTTAATTTCCCTCTATAATCTCTCTATACGAAATATTCAAGAACGTCAATTTTTTAAATGGGTATTGGTGAGAGGGTAAGGGTGGGTGGGTTTTTCCGGAATTTTTTCGGACTTACATAATAAATACCGACCATGAACTAAATCATTACGGCGGGCAGAGAGATCCTTCTGAAACAGTTTTAAATACACCCCTGGCTGTTTGGTTACAATCTATTCATTGCCCTACCTAGTCTGAAAGTTGTGCGAAAATGTCGAACAGAAAGTGCTTAAGTTTGAATGATAAACTTACGTTTATCAGTGAAGTCGACCGTTACATTGAACATTGCCGACTATAGAAAAAAATTTCTGTATAACGAAATTTCTTTATAAAGAATTTTTTTTCGGATTCAGCGCTTTCGTTAAAGGGAAGTTCCACGGTAATTCGATATGAGTATTGCGTGTTCCCTATCATACGTGGCTCGAATTAAGCCACTCCTTACGATAAGAGAGAGTCAACACTACATTATTGCAATCGAGCATCTGCATTTAGACAGTTATATAGCACAAAAATCTCCCGAAAATACTGTTAAACTGAACAGCAAAAATTCTCTCTCTGATGCATTGTATATCGTATATTTCCGAAGTGAATTACCAAACCTGTATGTCGACTAGTAGGTACCAATCCGAGGTGTTGAGTTTCTTTATCTTAATTTCAGAATTTTCACTAAATGTACATGTCATGTGATTGTTTGGGGCCTATTTTTGTGCTTTGTGTTGAATTATTTTGATAACTTTTGACCATTGCATTAGATTAGATTAGATTAGAGGAAGGGCGATAGATCAAAACCGACCTTGCGAGCACCTTAACCTTGAGATCTATTGTGCATCCCCGCGCTGTTTACCAGTCAGGCAGCAAAGTCTCAATGAACTTCACCACCTTTCTGGGGGCCACATCCATTACTTGTTTAGGCTTTAGGAACCTGGAGCCAAGATGCCGTAACCTTTTTGGTGAACAGCTTCACACACACATAGCAGGGTCTGGCTGTCTCGGTGGCTTCTTGACAGAAGCGACATGTACAATCGGGCGCCTTTCGTATGTTTTTTTTTATGATACCTCATAGGACAGTGCTTGCTTGTGACCATTGGTCGTACGTCAGGGTCGCCAGGACATAAGCTTCCTCTTTTGTTCCCAGTCCTTAATAGCCATTGCCTGATGGCTGGCTGGGAAGCCGCAAAACGGTTCTGGTCCAGTGAAGGGGGTGTCCCTCCTTCCCAGGCCAGTTGGTCTGCCGCTTCATTGCCGTGAATCCCGGAGTGACCAGGCACCCAGATGAGATGAGACCATTGCATACAATGTTTTAATTGTGATAACATTGAGAAAAATTATTGATTTTATCGTCATTGAAATCTTAATATAAAATTTGACTCTATCGGATTTTTTTTCGAACACGGAAAAGATTCAATTCAAATTCGTTATAACTAGAGAACTCAGCCGAGCATTCATATATTCGAAAATTTCAAGTCTCTAGAATATTCCTTTGAAAGTTCATATTTTCAGATTTTTCATTTGAAATTCGCATAAGTTTCTGTTTCGAAATTGAGTAATTTAATTCAAAATTAAGACGTGATTGAAATTTTTTGTTTTGAACATTGAATTCAAACACTACTGTGAAGCTTTCCTATATCGAACTTCTGTATAACGAATTTCGTACAAGACATTGCACCTTGAATCCAAATTCCATATTTCCATGTTAACAACAACCTCTAAAACAAAGTAAATTCTTCCTATGACGAAATATTCGAAGAATATCACTCTTTCAATGGGTATTGGTAAGGAAGTGGGTTTTTTCCGAAATTTTCCCGATCTTAAATCAATTACGGCGGGCAGAGAGATCCTTCTGAACAGTTTTAAATACACCCCTGGCCTTTTCGCTAGTGATATGAAAATGTCTAAAAGCAAGTGCTTAAGTTTGAGTGATAAACTTTAATTCATCAGTGAAGTCGACCGCGACATTGCTGACTTTAGAAACAAATTTTCTGTATAACAAATTTTTTTGCGGATTTAGCGCTATCGTTATAGGGAAGTTTCCACTGTAATTTAAAATCTTCCACAACTCAAGAACTAATGGACATATTACAAGCATTCAAGAATTAAAAACTAGATTGGCTCATCAACGAACCAAACTTGATTTGTGATTATTCGTCATTAAATAAATTTGAGGTTTTTGAGTCTCCATATTGGAAGCCTTCAGACATTTGCCAAATGATGGCAATTCTTTCCCTTGGTTCGTGTTCCCAGAAAAGTTGAATTTTCATATGCGATAATAACTAACCCTTGAATCAGTTCTAATATCGTAACAAAATATAACAAACATCACGATTAATCCCTATAATGAATCTACAAATCCATAAAGGCCTTCGTTAGCATTCATTCACATTGAAGGGCACTTAGCCGTTATGGTTTTTCTTTTGATTTTAGATCCGGTTTCTCGATCCATTAATAACCAACAGTGAAACCCTTTAGGTTTTATAAGGGTGATGTTTGTTTTTAGTTGATCCGAACAATCCTGTTTTCATCATTTTTCACTTTATATTGATGCACGTTTTATACCAGAAGAAAATATCAGACGAAGAGGTGGCTGGTAGGTGAGCTGCATTTATCCATTGAAATATAATCTGGGGGGATTCTGCATTTCTGAAAAACTTTTTGGGTTTTCTCTCTCAGTCTCTGAAATAGGAATAATTAATTTTTTTATTTAGATGAAATGCTCCTGCTAATTTGTCAAAAAAAATTGGTTTTGAAAAACTTGTAATTTGCATCATGCAATTAGTCAAAATAAATGATCCGACGTTTATTTCATTATAAAGAAAAAGCTATGCCGAAAATAGTGGAAAATAACATCAGGCAAATGACCACCACCACCTACTTACAGAACCAAATTCCTTTCAATGAAATTTTCCATAACCAAATCGCCAAGTGGCTGCCTATATCCTCGATAGCCTCACGAATTCCATCTTTGAGCTCTTGGATCGACGCTATTGACCTTCTCTTTCACGTGGCTCCAAAGGAAGAAGTCGCAAGGTGTTAAATCACAAGATCTCGGTGGCCAATTGTGATTATCCAATTTCGGCCATGAGAAATCATTATTCATCTCTCGATAGCGCAATCCATTCGCCTCATTTTCGAAAAAGTAAGGTCCAATGAAACCGCCGGACCATAAACCGCACTAAACAGTCACACGTTGAGGATAGTAAGGCTTTTCAACAAGAACTCTTGGATTTTCCGAGCCCCAGATGTGACAATTTTGCTTGTTGACGAAGCCACCGAGGTGCAAATGGGCCTCGTCACTCAACATAATTTTTCAATGGAATTCCGGATCATTTTCAAGCATTTCAACGACCTAATCAGCAAAGACACTACTTTGTTGATGATTGGCCGACTTGAGTTCTTGTGTTAACTGAACTTTATAAGCCTCGAGACCCAAATCTTATGCAAAATACGGTGAAATGGCGTTTGTGGAATGCTTAATTCAAAAGAACGACGAGGTATGGACAAACCTAGGTTTTCTTCAACACTTTCGGCTACAGCAGCAATGTTCTCGGCTGTTCTTGAGCGACGTGCACGGGTTGTATTCTTCACATCACTAACTTGTCCCAACAGCTCGAATTTTTCTACCAATTTATTTATTGCGGTCCGACAAAGTGCTTCACGACGACCCAAAAAAGTTTGAGCTTTACGAACCATCTCTGCCAAATTTTTCACCATTTTATAGTGAATTTTAATGCGTTCTTGAAGCATGTATCATTCCATTTTTATTAATGGAGTAGTTTCTACTTGTCAAATGTCAAAAAATGACAGCTTCAAACGTGACATCTATCAAAATAGCGGGCTATTCAAAATAACACCTCTTATTGGAAAACCCTCTAGTTGTCTCAATATTCTCAACTGTTTGCATAATTGATATTATCGCATCTTACTTCAATTTCATGGAAAGGAAGAGACCACTTCGCCCCAACTATTTGTCATGACTGATTTAACTAATTATAACGATTTTCGTAATGTGTTCATACTCAATGTGACAGAGCAAATGAATATTCATTAGCGTTTATTTGCTGTGAAAACAAACTTCAGTATGTTACTATCCCGGGAAAATTGGGTTAGCATGAAACATGGAACATATTGTTAATAACCGCAACCTATTCCTACTTAATAGAAACGAAATTTCCCCTGGAACCAAGTTAACTGATGTGTAATTCACGCTTCCAGAAATTGAGTCGTAACAAAAACGCTTTGTTATTCATTAAGTTTACGATAGCTGTCAGAACTTCATATACCAATTTAAAATTCAACGTAATTGAAGGACTAGAATGTTAGAATATCGCTTGTTTGTGGCCTGATGGCTAGCAACACTACGAAAGTGTGAATATTCCAGTTGTGAAGGTTTTCCAATAAGAGGTGTTATTTTGAATGGCCCGCTATTTCGGTAGATGCCACTTTTGAAGCTGTCATTTTTTCATTTGTTGACATTTGACTAGTCGAAACTACGCCATTAATAAAAATGGAATGATACACGCTTCAAGAACGCATTGAAATTATTCAAATTCACTATAAAAATGGTGAAAATTTGGCAGAGACGGTTCGTAAAACTCGAACATTTTTCGGTCGTCGTGAAGCACCTTGTCAGACCACAATTAAGGAATTGGTGAAAAAATTCGAGCTGTTGGGACAAGTTGGTTATGTGAAGACTAAAACCCGTAAACGTCGCTCAAGAACAGCCGAGAATATTCGTGCTGAAAATGAGGCTGGAGCAACAGTTGCGGTGAATGGATTGCGCTATCGAGAGATAATTAATGATTCTTTATGGTAGAAATTGGATAGTATCGATCTACAAAATGTTTACTTCCACAAGACGGCGCTACGTGCCACACAAGCAACGAAACCATCGATCTCTTGCGGAAAAAGTTTCCGGACCGTCTCCTGAAGAGATGATCATAATTGGCCATCGAGATCTTGTGATTTAACACCTTGCGTCTTCTTCCTTTGGAGCCACGTGAAAGAGAAGGTCTACGCCTATAGCCCAGCGTTGATTCGACAAGACCTCAAGGATAGAAGTCACTTTGCGATTTGGTTATAGGAATTTTCATTGAAAGGTTATAGTCTTGTAAGCGTGGTCGTAGTGGTTGTTTTATTATATTTCAAGGCTCTTTTGTGTTAACTTTTGTTTATTGTCTGTATAAAATATCTTGTACCTACATCTCGAATCGCAAAATGGTGAATGCGCCGCCATTTATAGCTATAACATATTTTATTCACGACTATTGTATAATCCACCCATTTTACGTCTGTTTGCTCTGTCATAATAATACCCATTAATCTCTAGTGAATAATGATTTATTATCCACTGCTATCAGATGCTTCATAGATTTAGCTCTAATATTATGTTCTTCAAACTGATATTTCTTTAGTATTCTGAAGTCCTCCAACCTCCAACTAACAAATATGGGTATACCTTGTCAATCGAGAACCAAATTTACTTTCATTACATCAATTGAAGCAATTTTCATTACAAAATATATCTACAATGACAAGTTCTCAAAAATTATAGTTGACTTTTTTCACACTTGTAATGAAATGATTTTGACACGGTCCCCAAATGTTAAAATCTTCAAGAAATATTTTCAGTAGTGGATAAAGTATAGTTTTTTCTGCTCGCGTATAATCGCTGTTATTAACTCTGTGATTTGGGCCACTCGCCTTCGATTCAAAGCCTAAACTTCAGCTAGTGAATAATAGCTATCATTATATGCTAGTTGCATAATAAACTTTTGAGGGTTGAATTCACATAAAATGATAATATTCTTTATTTGTTTCTCATTTATAAACGTCAGTTTCCAAAAACACAATATTAATCAAGGAAGTTTATTTTTTTCAAGTCACTAACTTGTAAAATTGACAGTTAACTTGTAAAACTTTTACAAGTTAGTAGTATTATTTACATTGAAAGTTGTCAAGTACTTGCTTCTAATTTAATTTATTCTTCTAATCTCAGAGTTCCTGGAACAAATGTATTTCTCAATAAACGTTCTCAAACTATTCAAAAACGATATTCGTGCCTTGTTTTATTCGTATCTATTCGCTTTCCTTTTCACGTACTTGCTTCTAATTTCATTTATCCTTCTAATTTCATCGTTCCTGGAACAAATATTTTTAGTAATAAACGTTATAAAAGTATCGAAAAACGATATTCATACCTTGTTTCATTTGGATCTGGCCTTTTTCGTCAGAAATTAGCAAATATTCTCGAATGACTTCCCTCTCGTAAAGCCACTGACAGTTGTCATAATTTTCCGATGTCATAAATAATCATAAATAGCTTACGACATTTGCGACAAATTATTGAGATTTTTTGGAATTTATCTCACCTTTTTACAACGAGAAACGAATAAAATATAAAACAATACACGCAAGGTAACGGGTATTACTGGCTCAAGGAGGTAACTGACTCGCCTACGGCCTACGGTCAATTATATCCTCCATTCGCCAGTAAAAACCCTCTTACCTTGCTAGTATGTTATATACTATTACTGGAGAATTGTTTCGGGAATTAATATAATTGTACAAGAAAAGAAGAAAATATCTGGGGATAGTTATTTAATTAAAGGGAGGTTACCAGGAACAAATGTTACATGAGAGACACATAACATTCGGACCCCTGTATATATCATTCAAATGAGGAACATTCACGATAATTACGGGGATATGTTTCATATTTTCATATATCTGCTAAGGTCGAAGAACAGTCTCATCAAACCTCAATCTCTTTGGTCGAATTTGGCGAGATTCTCGAGATTAAAATTGACCATTTTCCTGAACTTCGCGCATATGAGCTCGGTGTGGTTTCCAGATCTATCATAGTTTGGAGAAGATGAACTTTGCCCATGATATTAATTCCGAAAGTTCACTGGCTCCTCCGGCACTTGAGCATGTCTGAATGTGCGCCGTTTCCTGAGTCAGAGTGCTGATCTCAGTTTCCTATAATTGCGAATATATTTTTCTCGAATATGTCAGTCTTTGTCAAAATTTCAAGTCGATATTCTTCATAATTTACTCCAAATAATGTGGTATTCTAAGTTCAGATTTACAGACATCGCATAAAATAGTATATTATATAATAAGGATTGAAAGTGCATAATTTTTTTACGAGCAATATTTGCAGTTGAGCGAATGCAGAATTGCGAGTTAAAATAGGCACTTTTAATCCGAATAATATATAATATTTTTTCTTCAACCAAGTCAAAATTATTACAATAAAATTGGTTTTAGTCAAAAATCTTTAATAATTTGGTTATAAATTTGAACACATGCTAATGACAGTGATTGTCAACTAGACGTCAAATGCAATTACTTTTAATCCAAGGATTAAAGTAGCGTTTTTAATCCTAGTATTAAAAGTGTTGCTAAGTAACGAGTGAATTTTTGTACGGTAAGGGAATTGTTGACATTTTTGTACTATTTTCAGGTGCAAAAGTCATAAATTCCCTTACCGTACAAAAATTCACTCGTTACTTAGCAACACTTTTAATACTAGGATTAAAAACGCTACTTTTAATCCTTGGATTAAAAGTAATTGCATTTGAAGTCTACTTGACATTCCTCAATTTTTCTCGGCTGAAAAGTATAGCCTATGTTACTCAAGGATAATGTAGCATTTTAAGGGTGAAAGAATTATTGAAATCGGTCCAGTAGCTTATGAACTATCTCATACCAACGCCACAAACCCACAAACATACAAATCTTTCCTCTTTATAATATTAATATAGATGGAACTTCAAAAAGTATCATATTCATCAGTTTTGAAATCTTTTCTCGAGTGTAATGCTTTTTCGGGGTGCTGTTTTTCGAATCGACCGACTTATTTTTGCGCGCTTGTTTCAAGGGGAGCAGTGTGCGATAGTTTTGCCAAAATGTTCGAAATTGAGCCGAAATTGGTTTGAAATACTCGCTTGAATTCAATTATGAAGAATCCGAGGTCAAATGTAATTGTGTCCTCTGATGAAGACCCCAAAATTTTGTATAAATATCTATACTATAATATAACGCACATTATGGAAATCTCAGATTTATTCTATAACTGAAGGTGTTCTCAATGATAATATTTTTATGAGAATTATGCATGCATATTTTATCCACTTTCAACGGTTTTTTTTCAATACAGATGTTTTTTCCAGTCCCAGGAATAAAAAAGATGAGATTATCAGATTTTGAATGTATTGGCTCCAGTCTGAAATCAGTTGTTCTCGATCAATTCTAGTAATCAGTAGTTTTTCTTTCGTTTGATTTTCTTCACTCAATCGCTATGCAACGCGAAACACGCAATTTGACTTGGACAGGGTAGACCACGGGTAACAAATGCCATTCAAGAACGTTACTTGAGAATTTCTCCGTTAAGACAACGGTTTGCAACCGCTCGCCTTCTTTAAAATCAGTTTGAGCAAACTCATGGGGTGCTAATTAGTACTCAGACAATAAGAAATCGCCTCAAAGAATATGGTTTAAGGCCTCGTGTCGCGGCAAGAGACCCAGCTCTTACCCCATCCCATCGAAGGCGCGTTTCGATTTTGCGACAGAGCAATCCATTCGGAGGAGACTGATTGGGAACGAGTTCTCTTCACAGATGAGTCTAGATTCTGCCTCTACTATTGTGATCGACGTTCCCTTTTATACAGACGTCCACATGAAAGATATGTTCAGTGCAATCTCCTAAATACTACTGGTTTCAGGGGAAGACAGATTATGGTATCGGGTGGAATATCTTTGACTGCTCGCACAGACCTAGTGGTCGTTGATAATGGAACTATGAATGCTGATAGGTATATAAGGAACATTCCTGAAGAGCAGGTAGTGCCATTTACTCCATACATTGGTGAAAATTCCATTTTTATGCACGATAATGCCAGACCCTATCGTGAGCGCATCGTTCAGGAGTACCTTGAAGAGGTTGAAGTCTCTCGAATGGAATGGCCAGCAGATCTCAATTCGATTAAGCAGGTTTGGGACACCCTCAATAGAAGGCTGAGAAGTTCAGAAAATCATCCAGCTACTCTTAATGACTTAGGAATCCCACTCAGAGAATCTGGGAAGGATTAGATCAGAACATTGTAAGATCACTCATTTTGAGTATGAACCGACGTTGCCGAGCTGTAATTAACGCAAGGGGTGGAAATACCAAAAAGTAAATCACTTATCAGCATTCCAGTATTCTGAAAATTGTTCAATGTTTATTTCTCTTCTTTCACATAAGATTGGGTGAAATCCTGAATTTTTCTTCCATTTAATGTGTCTTGTTTCGTTCAAAACCTTCCCGAGAGAACATAAAAAATTAGTTATAAAGTCAATGTGGAGTAAACTTTCATTAAAATTGAAATTTTCAGAATGTGCTTCAATTTTTTTGCGCAGTGTAAATATCCATAAATTCAAAACCCACCATCTGAAAAACGAATAAAGCAAATCAACCTTGTACCAATTCGCAAATTCGGCTTCGAAACCGACTCCATCAAATACGAATCGAATTTCATTACATCGAGAAAGCGTTACGAGGTGTGACGAATGAGTTTCTATCGATAGGGTCACTGGAATTCCTGCAAAGTCCTGGAATCGGTGGAATCTCATCGGAATGGGACATGATTTATATGATAAGTAATCGTGATCTCCCATTCGATTCTAATAGTGATGAGAAAAGCCTTCGAAGGCGGTAATTTGTCACATCCAGACACATTTCATTCGTCTGGCATGCAGCGAGAAACGTCCAATGAATTCCACATAAATTTTGGAGGATCGTTTCCTTTGAACCGGCGAAGGTGCATTGTGAGAGAAGATACTCTCTTGAGTATATACAATTTGGTTTTCATGTATATAGATTTGGAAATTCACACTGGAAAGATACGATACACTGGGTGGTCAACTAAGGAATTCAAAAGAGAAATAAAACCAAACTATCAAATCAAATTTAATTTTTTTTTACAAATAATGCTCAGCTCCTTGGGAATTCATTTTTTTTAAATTACGCGCTGTCCAAATCTCCACCGTTTTTCTGCTGTCACTCTTCGAGTCGAACCCCCAAGTTTCTTGACCGATGGCTTGAATTTCCTGGCGGATATCTTGATGAATAACAGGTAAAGACCGATTTTAAGTGTGACAAGTGACTTTCTCTTGCTGAAACAAAGTGTCCCGATTGGATCTATCAAAGTCTTGAAACACTGGTTCAAAAAAATTGTTCAACATGTCCACATAACGATCAGAATCCACTGTTACTGTACTGCTCGGGCCTAGAATGACCTTGTGCATGTATTGCACAACAAACTCAAACTGTGACCTTCAGACTATGCAATTGGGTTTCATGTTTTTCTTTGGGATTTTCTGAAGACCAATACTAGCAATTTTGTTGGTTTACAGAGCCGTTGAGATGAAAATGGGCTTCATCCTCTCTTTCCTCCCGTCCAGCGAACCATGGCTACTGAATTTCCATGAACACCCCTTCGTTTAAGACTAACCCCACTTCTCTATTCCTATTCAAAACAATTTTAGATTTGCAGGCAAGTTGATAAGATGTATATTTGAAATGCAGTGCCTTATTGCCATAATGTAGTGTTGTCTCTTTCTTGACGTTGGAAGTGGCAATATGGTAGGGAACCTGCAGTACGCGCATCGAATTATTCTATGTGTCAGGCTCACTTGCGTAATTAAGCCCCCCCAACTATAAGTGTGAAACAAGACTACATTATTGTAATAAGACAGCTAGATTCAGTCATTTGTAGCACGTAAAACTTTCGAATACACATCTACTCAACTTGCCTGCAAAATTCTTTGTCTGATATATTGTATATCGTATCTCTTCGATGTAAATTTTCAAACCTGTATGTGATGAAGCATAATGACTTCCATAAAATCTGCCACGCATTAAATGCTAAAACAGACCAAGAACTACTAGAGAAATACGTTTTCAATTTTTGATCAAATTTACAATTTCCGGATTGAAAAACCCTACTTCAGTATCTGGCATCGCAACGATATAATGTCGACTATTATCAAGCTCAAGTGTCGATTTTTGAATTTTTCTTCTTTATTTTATTTTCAGAATCTTCACGGAATTTTGTCATGTAATTGCTTGTGGCCTATTTCTTTGTGTTGAATTCTTTTTATAATTTTTGACTATTCCAAGCAATGTTGTTGGTAATGCTTGTAATTGCTTGTGAAACTATGAAGAAAGATGATTGATAATCGTTATTATGAACCCGAAAATCATCATTCTTCTGAAGGATGATGTTTTTATGTAGATTGTCTATTTTTGGGATAAGCGATAAGGCGAAATTTTTTTAGGTTTCTGTATCGATACTGAGAAGATATATTTTAAATTCTACCCAATTTGTTATGAAAATAGTTCAGAAGAAAATTTGAATTCTCAAAAACCAATTGACTGAATAGATGGCCACTCAATAATGAGTTATTGTTCACCGATGTCAGATGCTTAATAGACTAACTAAACGGAGAATAGATGAGACACTAGTAGAACAAGCTTCAACGCCATCTGTTTTGTACAACATCACTAATTCGTGAAAAAACCTCAATTGAAAAAGGAATCTGTATCGTAAAGCTGCCGCAAAAAGAATTCTGTAGTGCACATTTTGAATAGGTAGGTACTTCCATATAGGCAAAAAGTTTTTTGACTTTTTGCAATTCAATTTCCAAAATGATATCAGAAATGGATTCGTGTAAGTTATCGATGAGTGAGGAAATTTATTCTCATGAGAATAATACCTGCAACGAACTTTCATCTGATTTTCTTTTGGAATCAAGAAATGAGGATCAATAATCAAATTCTGGATAGAATAAAAATTATTAACTGAAATAGGTATCACCAATTGAAAATACAGATTTATTTCATAAATATCTAATCAATAAACTAATAATTGCATCGAAAACATTTCAAAAACTAACAATAATGAATTCAATAATACAAAATATGAGTATTTACCTACTAAACTTATTCAATACTTGAAAAACTTTTTTGAAAACTACGAGTATCTTAATTCTTATAGGTAACAGATATACATATACCATAATGATTTTACATACTTACTATTTTCTCGATAGGATTTCCATGAATGCAACGACATCTAACTATCAAATTGAAAATAATTTTTTCGTGTATTAGTCTCCTCCTCCGACAGATGGCGCGGAATATACGAGTGGCTCATCTAATTTTTTAGTTTGTCTATGCTTAATAGATTAAGCTCTAAAATTATAATCTTCAAATTGATCTTTCTCCGGTATTTTCGAGTACCCCAACTAACAAATAATAGTATAGGTACCTTGTCAATCGAGTACCAAATCTACTTGTATTACACCCGTAAAAGCAGTTTTTATTACAAAATATACAATGACAAGTTCTCCAAAAATTTTACATGTGTCAACTTGACTTTTTCCACACTTCAAGAAATATTTTCAGTAGTCTTGGATAAGGTATGCTACTGGCGTATAATGGCTGTTACGGCTAGGTGATTTGGGCCACTCGCCTACGGATCGTAGCATAAACTTCACATTGTGAATAATAGCTATCATTATACCTACTCTCGTTGCATTATACAGGGTGTTTCCTAAACATGCGGCAAAAATTCAGGGGGTTGTTCCTTGGACTATTTTAAGCATGTTTTATCCTTTGATGATTTTTGAAAAACCTCTTTGTTTCGAAGATACAGAGCGAACAACATTTCTCATTTTTTTAAAATTCATAATAGTTTAAATAAAAATGCGTACCGCACTGTGTTCACTAAGTAGGTACAATTTATTTTTAAATTTGTTTAACAACATTACATTTACTAAAAACGGCCAGTTTTTTTACTTAAAATTGATAAGTTCAGATGGTAAAGGAATACAGATTAAACACGGTTTTATTTGAATTCGTTTGTGATGTATTAGCAATTAACATTTTATCTTGACTATAGGTATGAATCGCTATAAACTGGCTAGAGGTGGTCATTTTCAACAGTTTTTGTAGGTTAAAGTTAAATTTTCATGTAATTTTTCATAATAAAATGTTATTATCTGAAGTTTTGTTTCCCCTGTATCTTCGAAACAAAGAGGTTTTTTCAAAATCATCAAAGACAAAAATATTCTTAGAATAGTCCAAGGAACAATCCCCTGAATTTTTGCCGCATGTTTAGGAAAACCCCCTGTATACTATAAAATGATAAATATCGAGATATCCTATTCGATCTGATGGTGATGAGAGAAGCATTTGAAAGAATTTGTCATATCCAGACACATTTCATCGTCTGGCATGCAGCGGGATTACGTCCAATGAATTCGACATAAATTTTGGAGGATCGTTTTCCTTTGAACCGGTTAAAGTGCATTCTGTGAGAAGTTCTCTCGAAATACAATTTCGTTTTCATGGATATGTGATGAACCATCTGGACGTTTCTCTTCCATAAAACGTATTCTCGGATATGAAATGGTGGTTGAAGGATGAATTGCGAATTATTTTTATTATTCAAAAATAACAGAGAGTTGTGAAATATTTCTAAAGAACTGTTTAGGGTTTTCACTCCCAGTCTCTGAAACAGAAATAATTGAAAAAAATTTAATTAAGATGAAGTGTTCCTGCGAGAATCTTTGCACTTATTTGTAGGGAGCAAATTGGTCTTGAAAAAATTGTTGCCTTACAGTAAAACTCAAAAATAAAATAAATCTAAAGGACAAAGTAACGTTTCGGTGTCTATATCAGACACCTTCTTCAAAACAAACTTGTAAAATCTTTAGAATTGTGTATTTTTTCTTTTCATTTGCAATCTGATTGACATTGAAAGTAGCCAATATATAGAGATGTTGATTTATTTAATTTTAAAAATTTCCTAATGTCATTTCTTTCTTCAATAAACCCAATCCAATACGATCTATTCCAACAGAACAATTAGCCAATTATATCAAACTTCCTCAACAACAAATACATGTGGATTCCTTAATTTTCCTTTTATATTTATCAGGTTCCGTCATTAGGATCTTTGTGTTCCAATTCATCATATGATCTCCGCTATTTGACAGACATGATCAGCGATTTGTGATCTTGAAATGTCTCTATTTTTGATGTTGCTCTTGTATTGCCGTTTTCTTATCTCTAAAGTTCTTGATGTCTCTCCTGTATAAGATTTTCCACATATACAGGGAATATTGTAAACACTTTTTTTTAATTTTGTGTCTCATTCATTGGGTTCGTTCCGGTTAGAATGGATCTCAAATCATTTTGTGTTTTGAAATCGGTTTCTTATGTTGAATTTGGAACCAATTCTTCTTACTTTCTCTGAAAGGCCAGGAATATAAAGGAATGCCTTTCACAACAAATTTGGTTGTTCATCTTAGAATTTTTAATTATTTCTGTTTCAGAGACTGGGAGTGAAAACCTATGAAGTTTTTTATAAATGCGAGAATCCTCCCAGAATATGTTTCAATCGATATTCTGAGAAACGTCTCAAAAGAGAATTAAGGGTGCTTCAATGAAAATTACCCATTTAAAAAGAAACCAAGAAAAATTTTGCGAGAAAAAATAAGTTTTGAAAAGAAAACTAGCTGAAGCTAAATGAACATAGCTCGTAAGATATTGTTCACTTCATTTACACTAAACGTCTAAACCATATCGAATATCATACCTAGTTATACAGGTCTGGAAATTCATAACAGATATATATGACATACAATTCATCACACAGAGAATTTTTCCATCTGCTAGAGATGTATACTCGAAAAATTTATGTGCTGCTTAACTAACAGAATAAATATGACCGACTGCAATAATGTAGTGTGTTTTTCTCTCTCATCGTAAAGAGTGGCTTAATTCAAGTATTATGGTAGGTAACCGAAAGTACTACTTGTTCGAGTATTGCGGGCTGCCTGAAGCCTGAAGTTCGATGCGAGTACTGCAGGTTTCCTTCATACCTACTGTTTGAGTTGAGCCACTTCCAACGATAAGAGAAGACAACCCTACATTATCGCAATCGGTCATGTCACTGGAATTTACTTATTCGTCAAAAGTATACCCCTTTACAGAATAATAATTATAATAATAATTTGTGTTCCTGCGGACAATGGCAATCAAAGCATCATCCTATTTCATTTTGTTTTTCGGTTCCTTTTTCTGCTTCGATTTTTTCGTTTCAGATTCAGAATTCCGAAGGCCTCTTGGACAGGGATTTTCCCTGAACTCTGGTATCATACGAAAAAATAGTATGGTACCACCCTTTTGCACTAACCTCTCAGTTTTATATGTATTGTATTATGTTAGCTCTTGAATTCAAAAAATAATATCGTTTTTCAGATTCAAATTCTTTACTTCTTCACATAGATACTCAAAAATAAAATTAAACATGGTAGGGCACACCACAAATTATAAGAAATTTTTTACAAAAACCAATGAGTGAAAGCAAAGCTAGAGACAATCCGAGAATAAACTGGGACTGAAAAAATTCCATCCATAAATATTTGGTTATGTTTATTGATACGGACAGTTCACTTCAAATTCTAAACCTGATGCGTTCGTAAACTTAGAACCCGGTCCGTGATCCGAGTAGATCCAACACTTGATCCAATGGATCGAGTAAGTAACCCTGAGTAAGTTTCCGAAAACAATCGAATTACCAAACACCCTGTATAAGGCAAAAATGGTGCAGGCAGCTTTACACTTGCTCTAGATCTGAAACCTTTCATATCTCATCAGATACTTTCATAAATTTATATTATCAATTGATCATCTCAAGGAAGCAGTCTAGTAAAAAATAGACCATAAACGAAGATGACAGCTGTTGAAGGCAAGATAGAAACTCCCCTTCTTGTGATTTATTACCTTACGAAAGTGAACATAGTGAAAGGGAAGTGTGAAGTCGGGACACATAGAAACCAATTATGTCGCGACCAATCTAATATAAGGAAAACAGAAAACGCTGTCGATCGATAAAATCCAAGACGTCCGAGAAAAGCTGAAAGTGTGTAGCAAACCCATAAAAAGGTGAGCTGCAGGTTCAAGGTTAGCTCCATTTGCTGTTTGAAACCCTTAACCGGTCTTTTCATCGGTGAATGACCTAATAACATATTTCAATTATCTGAGATCGTCACGTAAAGGAAACGATATCAGGAGTTTATCTGCTCCTATTTTCAAGTCGTTATGGAAATCAGGAAATCTTACCCACTGCATTTCCCGAAGCAGTTAAACGTGGGATCCTTCGAAATGTTTCTCTCAACGGTTATTGCATACGTGAAATAAGTAACCGAAGTAATCCGAGGGATTAACTTTCAATGAAATTCAGGGTAGAAATGAATGGAAGAAAGTGCAATCTGGAATTTTCAGACGAAAACCTGAAAGGTGGAACGCAATCCAAACCATTTTACAAAAAAACAACATTTGCTTTTGAGATTGCTTCTTGAAAAAAATAGTCAGAAAAGAAGAAAAACTAAGAACTTACGATGGGCATTGCCTTAGTGTTGTAAAGTAGAAGAATAAAAGTCTAAAAACGTCAAGTTTATGTTGAAACCCTTATGTTTATCATTTAGGTGACATGTTTTTGCATTACAATGCCATTATCAACAATCCAAAATTTCATATAAGGGTGAAAACATTACAAGAAAGTAAAATCCAAAAACGAAATATTTCTTAAGATTACCCCACGATTATCTTAGGC